>VDFB02320416.1:0-148586 GCA_007258455.2 Sequoia sempervirens | reverse complement strand
AAAGGATCTTTGAATGCTTGATGATCATCATTGGTATGATGTCCCTCAATTGTAATAGTACCATTGTCAATTAAATCTTGTACTAGATTTTTCAAAGCTTGACAATTGTTTGTTCTATGACCTTTACATCGATGATAATTGCAATAATACGAGTCATTCCATGATGGTGGTTTAACTCATGGCTCATAATCTATTTGTGGTGGTAAAGTGATAACTTTATTATCAAGAAGTTCCTTAAGAGCAGATTCAAGAGATTGACCCAAAGCAGTAAAAGTCCGTCGATTTGAAAAGAATGAAGGTCTAGACAGATTTGATATTTGGGCATTGCCAAGATTATTATTGAAATTACCATGATTTTGATTGGTATTTTGATTGGTCATGTTCTCTTGCTTGGAAATTTTTCCTTGTTGATTGTTGTTTCCTTGTTGAATTGTATTTCCTTGTGAATTGTTTCTTGGAGCACTTGATAGATTGAAAACGGATGGTCTTGTTCATAAATTATTTGCATCCACTATACCATCATTAACAACATTTTTGTTTCTATTCCAAAACCTTGTTTTATCGTTGTTTTGATTTGATGTACTTGGATTATCAAGTTTTATCACTCCCCTTTTAACCAAGGCCCCTTCAATAGTGATTGCATTTTCAATCAGTTTTTCAAAGTTATGAGGACAATGAAGGTTAAGCCTATAGCTTAATTCTGGATCAAGGCTATTGATAAAAATATCCATCTTTTCCTTTTCAGGAATAGGACGAGAATATCGTGCAAATAACCTTCTCCATCTTTGTAAAAATGTAGTAAAGGGTTCTCCTACTTTTTGTTTTACTTTACAAAGATCAAGCATTGTTATTTGATGTTGAATATTGTAGGAGTATTGTGAGATAAACTGATTTATCAACTCCTCAAAAGTTTTGATAGGTGGAGTAATTTTTGAAAGCCACTCCATGGATTGTACGCCTAGACTTCGTGGAAATAATCGCATCAAGTAAGTATCATCATAGGCGAATTCAAGACTCATGTTTCGGAAATCCCTAACATGGTCTATGGGATCAGTTTTTCCATTATACCTATCATACTTAGGAATTTCGCAATGTTTTGGAAATGGGATCATTTGAAGACTCCTATCAAATGGATAAGGAGATATGTCTTCCAAAACATATTTCTTTGTTGTACCTCCTTGCATTTCCTTTATTTGCCCTTGTAATTCTTTTATCTATTGGTTAAGAGCACTAAAGTCATTAGGAGGATTTTCAGGATTCTGTTTAATCCCCTCTATGTCAAAGGTGTGAGGCAACTTAGCTCCTTGATTAGCTAATGAAAGAAAGTATTTTTCTTTGTTACGTTCTAGGATTCTTTCCATAAGAGTATGGAATTGAGGATCTTGTTCTGCTTCTTGAAGCTTTTCTTCCGTTATCTCATCAAGATTAAATGTGTCCTCTTCTTTTTCATTTCGATCACCCATTTTACTAGTTGTAGTTTCTCCCTCATCTTTTTCCATTTGTTTTTGAGATCTTGTGAGAACAGGCATAGATTTTACTCCAAATTTTACTTACTTTTGATCAAAAAAAAGTGAAATAGTGCAATTGATGTGGTATGTATAAAAGTTAGAATAGAATGAAAATTCTATGACTTATACGAAATTTTCTAATCTTATAGCTTGTGTTGTTCCCTAAGTGAAAGGATGAAAATCCTGTTAATGGGAATATAAGCAAAAGATCAAGAAAATGATAATTTTTGCACTTTATGAAGTTTTGATCATGGCTTTGTAAAAAGATGGATTTAGTGATAGATGCCTAATGTATTCTAAGTTCTCTATTGTAAGATTTGATTTGGACGAGTAGAGTATTCGATTGCTGGTTGGGGAATATAACTAAAACGGATGCGTTGACTATGGTTATGCCTTTGAGAAAGGGCTCTTCTTTGAAAATAAGCTTGTGAATACAAGGGCTCTATGGCATAATCATCTGAAAGACCTCTAACACAATCATGATACCTATGAAGAAAAGTTCTATATTTAAGTAAAACTTTTCGACTTTGATATAAGAATTTTTGTTTCTTCAATAATTTCTTGTGGTTGAGAGGTTTCTTTGGCTTCTTAATCCTTTTGGAAATGGATTTCTTTACAAATTTTGTAGATTTCCAATCTCGTAACATGAGATTGATCAATATGATAATGAGTGTTTTGGATGATCTTTATCTAAATTAATGTAATGTAAACACATCAAACAAGTTAAAAACGGTTGTTTTAAGTCCTATGTTAAACATCAAGTGTGTAACCAAAATGTTTTTCAAAAATTGTTTTAACAGGTTTTACACATGACAAGCACTTCAAACAGACTCACTCTTAAATGCTCAAGTAGGTCATCATAGCAATCAACAGCCCACATCTTAAAACTGCGTCGACTCACACAGCCGTGTCACCCCCGAAAGGGCGCCCGTGTTTTTGTCTTTTCCAGGTGCGTACTCAGAGTGACGGAAGTGGATACCGGATCCCCTGAGCAAACAATCCTTGGCAGTTATATGGTGATTATCTTGGGGGTAGATTCTTCCCTCCCCTGCACTGTGATTGAAACAATGTTCGGAAACTGACTCGGTTAGTTACTACACTAGGTTCGTAGTAAGGATTTCCGTTCGGTGCGGCAAATGATAGACTCCCTCAAGAGACCTCCCTACCTTTAGAACAAAGGCTTTGGGGATGGTTATCAATGCACACTACCGTCAAAAGAGGGTTTCCCCAATTTTGCTTTAAATTTTATAGTGGGATGGAATAGCCTGGCTTTGGCTTGAACCCACTTGAGTCGTTCCTCTTGGGTGAGTACTTTTTCCCACAAGAGCAGGCTCTCTACAAGGTATTAATAAAACAGTAAATTACATAAAAGAAAATTGATGAGTTTGGCATTTTGATCACCCAGTTAAGGGGAGAGCATAGGCCTATCACCGAGAACAAAGCAAACAAGGGTTCAATTATTAAGCACCAAAATAAAAATTTTCTAACTAAGTGAAGATGTTGCTTCACATAACAAGAAAATTCAATTTTAAACCCAAATTGAAAGATGAAGTGTCTATCCTAGGATTGGTTAATTTTATGCTTTTAGATGACTACCCTAGGATTGATAAATTTTATGCTTTAGATGGCTACCCTAGGATTGATAAAAAAAAAATTTTAATTTTTAATTTTTAATAACTGTCCGCGGCTGCGTCGGAGTCAGTTAAACTAAACTAAAGTTACAGATTACAGATTACAGTCTTCTAAAAATTTGCGCTGCAAAACATATTACGGGCGCTGCAATACTCATCACGGGCGCTGAAAGACTAGTTACGGGCGCTAAAACAGTCTTCACGGGTGCTGAAAGACTTGTTATGGGCGCTAAAACAGTCTTCATGGGCGCTGTAATAAATGTCACGGGCACTAAAAAAGTCTTCACGGATGCTGTAATAAATGTCACGGGCGCTAAAACAGTCTTCACGGGCGCTAAACTGGAGGTGTTCTTCCGAAACGTGTTTCTTGCGCTATTCCGAGGTTTTTTTTCTGTAACCTGTCAAAAAAAACTGCAAACAAAACATTAAAAAGGGGCAAGTGCCCCACGGTGGGCGCCAAAAATGTGTAAATGTTTAATTGTTAATCTAAATGAAAACATAAAACACTAAATGAAACATTATTCTAAAGAAATTGAACTAAATTAAAACAAACAAAATTCTTTAGTGCCGTCCCATTTTTCTCTATCCACAGAGATTCTTTTGAAGCTTTTTGGCTCTCAGATTGTGTAAGCTTCTCCAAATGGCTGCTGCAGAACGAGTATGCAAAGGAAAACTATTCTAAATGATGATGAAAGTGAAAATGCAGATGAATATGGACAGGGGCTGTAGATTATGTATAGGGGCTGTGAATTGAAAATGTCATGATTCTACTGCTATTATGCTATGATTCTATGCTATTGCTATGAAAATGCTCTATGAATGTTGGGAATACTATGCAATTTTGCCTATAATTTACTTGCTTCAAATTCTATATATGATTTTGGAGCTCCCGACAGCTGTATTTATAGATTTTTTTGCAGGCTCCATCCCGGCTGGCAAGAATCTACGGCTATGAATTTGTCTGGTAAATTTGAATGGTTAGAGATTGAGAAGAATGGGGAGGTTGAGAGGTTGGAGAGAAGGATGGAATCCTGTCTTCAACCCACGGAACAAACCTGCACAGGAACAGAAGAAATTTAATTTTCTGTTTTGGCCATTTGCTTCCCGGGAGTTGAAGATAAATCTCAAATTAAATAAATATTTAAATTTATTTAATTTCATTTATTGCTTTTTGATATTTGATTTTTAATTTTTGAAAACTATAGAAGAATTAATTAAATATTTTGTAATATTTAATCATGATGTGGCTTTAGAAGATTTTTGAAATATTTAGAAGAATTTAATTAAATATTTTTGGAAATATTTAATTATGAATAGATATAAGAATCGAATTAGAGGAAATAATTAAATATTTTTAGAATATTTAATTATAAATGATATTTAGAAGAAGAATAATATTTTATTTGAATAAGATATTCAAACGAAGATTATTGATAATTAATATAAATAAATCATAATATTTATTTAATTAATTTAGAAATGAATACGAGGATGATTAAATAAACTTATTTATTTAATCGAAATGAAAGAATGAAGAAATATAAATAAATTATTTAAATTTATTTATACGCAGATAGAATTTGAAGATTTTAATTAAATATTAAAAATATTTAATTAATTACCAGACAATGTGATGTGACCATTTTTAAGTGTATACATTACCTATTTTCACTAGAAATCTTATGTACATACTTTTTTGTTATATTTCTATATCCTTTTATTAATTCTACCCTATGATCTGAAAGCACTACCAACACTTATATTTGACTCAAATTCATTTTTTATTGCCATCAATATTTTAACATATAAAATATAGATGAGCTATGCAAAATATGTTATCTTGAAACAAGCTTTGAGTTAAAAATACTTCTACATCTCAACCCTGAAACCCCTTCCCCATCATATCTAACAACGAATCCCTCTAATAGAAAATATAAATTATAATGAAAGGATATTAGAGAGACATAATAACTATTTTAGGTATGTTCATGGAATTATCAAAAGGTGTCCAATGGTTTTAGGAAACTTGGGTAAGATTATATTGAAATTGCATGGGCTTGGTGTGATGCTATTTTATTTGCTGACTAATTTAAGTTGGGATTAAACAATAAACCCTAGAATAATGAGGCTTTAATATAATACAAGACTATGTGGTGTAGAGAAATGATAGCTTGCAACTCTAGAAAAACTAATATAGTGAATGGAATTTATTTTGATTAAGTTATATAAATTAATCTATATATGATTTCAAATTTCACTTATAAGCATCCCATCCCCATCTATGCATTCTTTCTAACTCCCAAAATATCACATTAATTATGTAGTCCCCTTTCTCCCTAACACTAAAGTGATATATTGGGTCACATTTTGGTTATTTTGAAAACTTTGATGTTCATGCACATGATAAGCTATCTTTTTAGAGGTGAATACACCAAAGGTAACATGCACAAAGAATGATAAATTTTTAAGATTCATCTTTTTGAAAACTTAACAAAAAAAATCAATAAAATATATAACTTCTAAATTGTACATATGCTCTTAAGTATCTTTACATCAATTGGTTTTAAAAGATATAATTAAAAAATAGAAAATAGGAGGCACATGCCTAATGCTATCATATTTTATTGATAATACAATATTTCTTTTGTATGCTCTCAATATTTGACCTTCTATATCTTCACCATTTTTGAAATAAATAATAATTATAAACTAATTTCTATCTACATTACAATTCTTATTTTTAGTACATCATCAAATCTTTATCATAATAATCTTGAATTTTAGGTTTACATTGGTTTCAGTAAAAGAGATGACCCTTAAGACCCCAACCCAAATTTGGCCCCCAATTTCCCTACACTTGTGCCCATTGATATTTTTCTTTACTTGTACTACGCTTATTTCTTCCACACTTTTACTATATCAAAATGAATTTTATTTACATGTAGTATAAATTCCTTGTTTTAGTTGCACTATAAATAACTCTTCTTTGTTTATGCCATGACCAAAGTTATTTCCACATTCTTATTGCTGGTCCAAAATTGTGTGTAGTGTCAAAAATTATCACCCTTAACAAATTCACACTATATTTTGTCCCCCTTAATTTATTGGACCTAATTGAGCACCTAATTTCCTAAATTATGCATTCCAAGGCCTATTTTTTACCATTTTATGAGAGATTGCAAGAATTGAACAAATGCAATCAATTAATGTTTTTCCCTCAATACATTGTGTCTCGAAAAATAGGGCCAGAACCCATACACCATGGACTTATGGGTCCCCCTATTTAGCTAGGGACCAATTTTTAGTATGTCGGGTCAACATTTTAACATTTAAATTCCAAATTTCAAATGTTAGTTTTGGGATTTATTTTTTGGGAAATTAACACTTGACTGCATATAAAATACCTAGTTATTACATCATTTGAAATCTAACACACACTATCTAGCATTAACAAGCATTCATAAGAAAAAAAGTATTGTTAAGAGAAATTCAAGAGCAACATTTCAAAGATTTATTGCATCAATTCAAGATCCAACATCATGTCAAATCTTATGTGAGTTTATGTGTATTCATGTTATCATTATTTTGTGAAGGCTAACACTTTTGTAGGTCTCCAAAGCATTCAAGTAATCAAGCAAGCAAGGTCCAAACCCTTGAGGTGATGTGTTTGACTTCAATCCTTCAAGGAATCCATTAAAGGGTGGTGAGTTGCAACATTTAGTGATTTCATCATTCCTTCATTTCATTTATCCATTTATCATTGAAATTTCCATTGTGGAAGTGGAAACAATTACACAAGGTTTAACCGAGGCAAGCCTCTAAATGGCCCAACATCTTCCCTCTCTTTGAATGTGCAAGTTATAGGTTTGAAGAGGATTGAAGAAAGTTTGAAGAAAAGTTGTTCATTGTTGCATTCAAAGCCCTAATTCTTGTCAAGCCACAAAAATCACCTATAGAATTATCCAACAACATTCTGACAAGTTTGAAAATGGAAATATGAAGCTCAGATTTATCAATAGAGGAACCCAAAAGTAGAAGGACACTTTGTCAAAGACCCATACACCCCTAAGAATCCTATTCCTCCTATTCAGGTGATCCCACAATACTGGTTTACAATTCCCTTCACAAAGGAAAATTGCAAAAATGGTCCGAAGAAAAAAAATTCAAGGTTTTATGGGTTCACTCGAAGGGGGGTTTGCATGAACCCAAAAATGGGTTTTCTTGAAGGGGAGTTTGCATGAACCCAAAAAGGGGTTTGCTCGAACCCCCCCTTTGAGTGAACCCCTTGTGATACCAACCTAGGATCCGTGGATCCCTTTCATGTGCATCTTTTGTCTTATCTATGTCATTGCATTTGGGGGCAACCCATTTTCATGATGCAACTTTATTTGGAAATATATCATTGGCATAGGGCTTTCCAAGTAAGCTCTCATGACCTTTTATCGTGCATGGAATTTATCATTTTTCTACTTTAAAGTAATTACTCACAACATGGTGTTTTGAAATTTATTTAAAATGGAAGCACACATTGACATTTTTTTTCTTCGCTTTGTTCACGAGCATTGGACTTAGTGACACATTGACATTGGGATTTTCTTTTCTTCACTTTTTCACAAGTGTTGAAATTAGTGTGCATTAGAATAGAATCTTGATCATTTTATAGCACCTTATCAAGGTTAACAGGGAGTATAACTCTTGGTATGGTTATGGGTACACACCTAATGAAAAGTGGTCCTCACTAGACCTAGTATGTTTCTCATTTTGCTACCTTATCTTGGGGGCTCACCTAGTGAAAAGTGGTCATCCCTAGCCCGTGTGCCTTCTAGATTGTGATTCACCTAGAAAATATTGGGCTTTGCTATTGTGTGAGTCATGAACGCCTTTGGTGTGGATCCTAGCATAACACAACTTGTTAGTCCTCATGGGAGCTAACATTTATTTTGTTGGAAATAGGATGCCATTTAATTGCAAATCCTAAACATTAATTATTTCATGTATTTCCTAGATTCTTGGAATGTGTTCAAGAACACTAAGATTAGGATGAGATTAATATTTGATGAAATAATCATGATTATTGACATTTGTAATTAATTCTAAATGTAAGGAGTGTGTGAGGGCATCCTTTGTGAGTTCCTAAATAATAGGGGCACATGGGGCACCTACATGGTAAGGTGACACTCACCTTAAGTTCAGTTAACTATTCAGAGTAAGAGATAACACTTTTGAATGCATGTAAAGATCCTAGGAGTTAGGGTTTGATGTTTGCATGCATGAAGTTCAGTTCAGTTCAGTTCAAATCAGTTCAGTTCAGTTCAGTTCAGAATCAGTTTAGTTTAGTGCAGTTCAATTTAGTTCAATTATGGTTTAGTTCTCTTCAGTTAGTTTCAGTTGTATGTTAGTTAATTTTAGTTAACTTGGAATGCATGACTAATAACTTGAGTTGTATGACAAATAACAAGGACTACCTCTAGTTGACAAGGGATGACCATTCTTACATGAATGGTGTTGAGTAAATGTTTCAGTTAACTAGAAATCACTTGGATCCAACTTGGGTGCCCAAGATGCTTTCTTGGATTTACCTCTCTTTCATGATAAGATATTTATGAAGGCTTAGTTAAGTAGGATTACTTTTGGGCGCCATCTTTGAGGAGGAGCTTTGGAATTATCACCAAAGTGAAGGATGAGTTGTAGCTTCAGTTTGGGATGCCCAAATGCATGAAGCACATGTTGTAAGCTTTAGTCTTCACATAATAACTCAACTTGAAGCAATATGGTGTACCTTTTCTAGGGCTTGAGCTTGGGCATGGGTGCTGCCACAATAGTGGTTTACACTTTCTGGGAGATCCTCATTTTTGTTGAAATCACATATTTTTAGAAAATATAATGATTTAAGCCTTGAAAAGTTCCATTTAAAGGATTCCAATTGAATAGGGTTTGATCAAACCACCTTAGACCAAGCCCCTTGGATAGAACCTCGCTAGTTTTAAACCATACCTATAACGAAGTCTCCTTTACGCCTATCAAAATGTTGATAAAAAACCACTTTTGATTTACCTTTTGGGGGATCAAATGAATTCATTTAAAATTATTTTTTTGTAAGTATGTAGTCCTTATTATAAGCTTCCAAAAAAAGTATAATTTTAATTAAATTTAATTTGATTATTATATTTATTTTTTATTTTTTGTGAATGTAGGTTTTTCACCAAAAATTAATCTTTTTGTTTTGCACATGTGGAAAAATAGAATATTATCAAAAGAAAATTTGAAAAATATGAGTGCTCTAGATATTGGAGTCCTTGATCCAACAAAAAAAATAAAAATTGATACATACAAAAAAAGTTACGCGTTATACGGTCGTACTATGTCTAAATTGTAATTGGTTTGACTTTGAAACTTGATTAAAGAAAAACTATTCAATAAAAAACTATCTAACCAAGTGGAAGCACTAGATATTAGAGTTACAAATCTAAATTCGAAAGAATTAGAATTTTATCCTTCATGGAAAAAAAATTATGCGTTATACGGTGAGCGTCACTTTTTGAAAATGTTGTTTTCTGAAAAAACTAGTTTTCAAGGGAGATGTAAAAAGAAGTGCAATTTGATTCCAAAAATATTTAGAATCTATGGACAAAATGTCACGAAACTCTAGTTTGCATCATCTTCAAATTCCTCACAGTTTAGCTGCTATAAGTGTCCAAAAGTGAAGATTTAGTTAAAAAGAATTATTTCAGTGTCCAGTTTGGCCAAAAATTGTAAACCACTATTGTGGGATCACCCGCATTGTAATTGTCATCTTTTCGAGATTACAAGATTGCTTATTGCCTCTATATCTCATTCAAGTTGACGAGAGTTTTCATAATTATTATTGTAGGTGTGAAGAAGATTGGTAAAGACAGAAGAAGCATTCTCAAGCAAGAATTGGAGCTATTGTATTTCAGAGATTGAATAATAGAATAATTCTTGGTGGAGTTTTTTCCCGAAAGGGTTTCTCCACGTTACATCTTGTGTAATATTTCTAATATCATGTCTAGTTCTTCTATCAAATTCTATCTACATTCTACAATAGTAAAATGGATTAATCAAGATAATCACCCACAAAGAATATATGTAACAAAGAAAAAGCTTACTTAGATCAGCAATATTAAAGTTTTATAGAGTATTAAGCTAAGAAAACACCTCATTTTTCAACATTTGGTATCAGAGCTGAGGTTGGGTAGAGTAGTGGGACGCCTTTCTCTTAAAGTTTGAAGGATTTATTGGCTTAGTGGGAGCTCTTATTATTTTAGTAATTTTCTGATTTTGGAATTAAGTTTTTGTTACAATGAATTCAAGGTTAGATATTGAAAGGTTCAATGGTTCTAACTATGAAATGTGGAAATTAAAAATGGAAGATCTTCTTGAAGAAATAGATCAGTGGTTAGCGGTTAGTAATGAGACAAAGACACCTACAACTATGTCAGATGAAGATTGGGCTAAGTTAGATAAAAAGGCAAGAGGAACAATTAGATTGTGTCTTGTTGATGTTCTTTTAAATGTTTCAGTGGAAACCAGTGCATATAAATTGTGGAAAAGAATAGGAGATATTTATCAAACAAAGAGTCTAACAAATAATTTGTATCTGAAAAGGAAGTTATATTCATTGAAAATGAAAGATGGTGATTCAGTAGCACAACATTTAAACGCTTTCAATTTAACTCTCAGTCAGTTAGCATATGTAGATGTAAAGCTTGAGGATGAGGATAAATGCATTTTATTGCTTTGCTCTTTACCAAATTCTTGGGAAAATCTAATTGTTACAATTAGTGGTAATGGTGCATATCCAAAGATGAACAAGATTATTCCTACTCTCCTATCAAACGAGATGACGAGGAAATCTAAAACTGGCTCCCAAGATGCCTTGTTTGTAAGAGGTAGGCCTAAAGAGAAGGAATCTAAGGTAGACAAGAAAGGAAAGGGTAAGTCTAAAGGATGGTCAAAACCCTTGGTAAGAGTAAGGTAAAGTGCTAGAATTGTGGAAAACCTAGACATATGAAAAAGGATTGTAAGAGCAAGAAAAAGAATACTGATGCTTCTACAAAAAAATTTGATGACAATAATGATGCATTAGTCATTTCTTCTAATATTGTTGTTGATAACTCTTGGCTTATTGATTCAGGTTGCTCCTATCATATGACTCCTAGAAAGGAGTGGTTCTCTAAGTACATTGCATATGATGGAGGATATGTCTTCTTTGGAGACAATAGCACAACAAAGGTTGTTGGAAAAGGAGAGGTAAAATTGTGTTTTAGTGATGGTAGTGTTAAAACCCTTAATGATGTTTTACCTATTCCAGGACTTGCAAGGAATCTACTTTCTGTCTCTAAGTTTAATGATTCTAGAATGCATGTGACATTTGACAAAGGTGGTTCTAGATTGGCGAAAGGGAATATGGTGGTTGCTAAAGGATCTCAGATTGGGACTTTGTTTAAGTTAAATACCTCCAATGTAAATATTTTATCAAATGTAACTGAAGCTAAAAATACATGTATGCTATGGCACCATAGATTGGGCCATATAGGTGAAAAAGGTCTTAGGACCATTCTTAATAAAAAATTGGTTGACAGTATTCCTAATTATAATATTGGCAAAAATGACTTTTGTGAGCACTGTGTGTTTGGAATGCAATCTAGATCTAAATTTCCTAGTGGTACAAATAGAGCTAAAAGATTATTAGAGATTATTCACTCAGATGTAATGGGTCATGTGGATATTCACTCTATTGGAAAATCTAGATATTATGTCACATTTATTGATGATGTCTCAAGATACACTTGGATATATTTTATGCAAAGCAAATTTGATGTGTTTAATAAGTTTAAGAAATTTAAGGCTTTGGTTGAGAAACAATCAGATCATAAGATAAAAGTGTTGAGATCAGATAATGGTGGTGAGTATTGTTCTAAGGAATTTGATGATTATTGTAAGCATGCAGGAATAGTGAGACAAGAAACTACTCCATATACACCTCAACAAAATGGAGTAGCAGAAAGGATGAACCAAACCTTAATGGAAAGAGCTAGGAGTATGTTAAGTAGTGCTAAGCTTGAACGGTCCTATAGGCTAAAGTGGTATGTACTTCTTGTTATTTAATCAATAGATCCCCTAGTTCATCTATTGAATATAAAACTCCTTATGAGATGTGGTTAGGTACGAAACCTAGTGTTGCACATTTAAGGATCTTTGGTTGTGAGGCTTTTGTTCATGCGCCTCAAGAAAAGTGATCTAAATTGGATCCTAAAGCACAAAAATGCATATTCATAGGTTATGGTGAAAATGTAAAAGGATACAAGCTTTGGAATCCACTAACAAGAAAAGTTTCTTTATCTGGAGAGATGTTATTTTTTAGGGAATTTAGAGTTTATTCAGAAGAACAACCAAAGGAGAAGGATACTTCTTGAATAGTGCATTTTGAGACAAATACTGAGAAGCAACAAGATGTACATGTTGAAGAACAATTGGATGGATTAGAAGAGGAGAGTTCAGAGAGTTATTTTGAAATAGATGCTCAAGATGAGCATATTGAGGAACAAGTAGAAACCCCTTTGAGGAGATCCACAAGACAACGGAATCCCATTGATAGGCATAGCCCACCTAATTTATGTTGTATTTTTGCTTTAATGTGTACTAATGATGAACCCAATTCTTACATTGAAGCTTTGTCCTCATACGAGAACAAGCTTTGGTCACAAGCTATGCATGAGGAAATGGAATCCTTGGATACTTGTGACACATGGGATCTTGAGAGTTTTCCCAAAGATAGAAAGGCCATTGGTTGTAAATGGATCTTTAAAAAGAAGATTGGTGCAGATGGTAATCTCGAAAGGTACAAGTCTAGATTAGTAGCCAAGGGCTACTCCCAAAGAGAGGGAGTTGACTTTAATGAAATCTTCTCTCTGGTTGCTAAATTAACTTCTATTAGATTCTTCTTATCTATTGTTGTTGCTTATGATTTTGAAATTGAGCAAATGGATGTGAAAACTAATTTTTTGCATGGGAATCTTGATGAGGAGATTTATATGAAGCAACCTAAAGGTTTTGTTGTAAAAGGAAAAGAAGAATTGGTTTGCAGGTTAAAGATATCTTTATATGGATTGAAACAGTAACCCAGAATGTGGTACCAAAAGTTTGATGCTTTCGCATTAAAAATTGGTTATGTTAGGAGTGAGGAAGATCATTGTGTTTATATAAAAATTATTGATGATCAGTTTTTAATTATTATCTTGTATGTTGATGACATGTTGTTTATTGGTAACAACAAGGTAATGATCAAAGAATTGAAAGCACAACTCTCGAGCACATTTGAGATGAAAGATCTAGGGGCTACAAAATATATCCTCGGTATGGAGATCAATAGAGATAGAGGTAATAGAAAGCTTTGCTTAAGTCAGAGCAATTATGTTGATACTATTTTGAAAAGATTTAACATGTAGGACAATAAACTAGCTAATATTCCTTTACTAGTTGGCACGAAATTAAGTTTAGATATGAGTCCTAAATCTGATTTTGATTTTGAGGAAATGTCTGAAATTCCATATGCTAGTGAAATTGGTAGTTTAATGTATGCAATGGTCTGTACAAGACCAGATATAGCACAAGCAGTGGGAGTTCTTAGTAGGTTTATGTCTAACCATGGTAAAGAACATTGGACTTATGTTAAGAGGGTGTTTAGATATTTATGAGGGACTTCAGATTATTTTTTAGTTTATCATGGTTCTAATAATATTGATATTATGAATAGATCATTAGACATACAGGGGTTTGTTGATTCAGATTGGGCAGGAGATCTGGACAGTCGAAGATTGACAAGTGGTTATGTGTACACTTTGTTTGGAGTTGCGGTTAGTTGGATGAGTAAGAGTCATCCCCGGTTGCTTTGTCCACAACAGAAGCAGAGTACATAGCTGCCACACATGCCTCTAAAGAGGCATTTTGGTAACAAAGACTTGGGTTAGGTATTGGTTTTAATTGCAAGCAAGTTAGGCTTGAATGTGATAGTCAGAGTGCTATTTGTTTAGCCAAAAATCCTATGTATCATGCTCATACTAAACATGTAGATGTTTAGTATCACTTTGTGTGAGAAATGGTTGAGAGTGGGAAAGTATTAATTGAAAAAGTTGACACTTTGATTAATGTTGTAGATTATCTTACGAAGCTAGTTCCTACATATAAGTTCTCATGGTGTAGGAAGGCCATTGGCCTTGAGTCCTGTACTTGATTTAAATTTATTATTCCTTGTTTAGAATAATTGCAATGTATAATGTCAAGTGGGAGAATGTTGGAAATAGGATGCCATTTAATTGCAAATCCTAAACATTAATTATTTCATGTATCTCCTAGATTCTTGGAATGTGTTCAACAACACTAAGATTAGGATGAGATTAATATTTGATGAAGTAATCATGATTATTGACATTTGTAATTAATTCTAAATGTAAGGAGTATGTGAGGGCATCCATTGTGAGTTCCTAAATAATAGGGGCACATGGGGCACCCACATAGTAAGGTGACACTCACCTTAAGTTCAGTTAACTATTCAAAGTAAGAGATAACACTTTTGAATGCATGTAAAGATCCTAGGAGTTAGGGTTTGATGTTTGCATGCATGAAGTTCAGTTCAATTTAGTTCAGTTCAATTCAATTTAGTTCAGTTCAGTTCAAAATTAGTTTAGTTTAGTTTAGTTCAGTTCAGTTCAATTCGGTTCAGTTCAGTTTAGTTTAGTTTAGTTTAGTTCAGTTATGGTTCAGTTATCTTCAGTTAGTTTCAGTTGTATTTTAGTTAACTTTAGTTAAATTGAAATGCATGGCTAATAACTTGAGTTGTATGACAGATAACAAGAACTACCTCCAGTTAATAGGGGATGACCATTCTTGCATGAATGGTGTTGAGTAAATGTTTCAGTTAACTAGAAATCACTTGGAGCCAACTTGGGCGCCCAAGATGCTTTCTTGGATTTACCTCTCTTTCATGATAAGATATTTTTGAAGGCTTAGTTAAGTAGGATTACTTTTGGGTTCCATCTTTGAGGAGGAGCTTTGGAATTATCACCAAAGTGAAGGATGGGTTGTAGCTTTAGTTTGGGATGCCCAAATGCATGAAGCACATGTTGTAAGCTTTAGTCTTCACAGAATAACTCAACTTGAAGCAATATGGCATAAATTTTCTAGGGCTTGAGCTTGGGCATTGTAATTGTCATCTTTTGGAGATTACAAGATTGCTTATTGCCTCTATATCTCATTCAAGTTGAAGAGAGTTTTCATAATTATTATTGCAGGTGTGAAGAAGATTGGTAAAGACAGAAGAAGCATCCTCAAGCAAGAATTGGAGCTATTGTATTTCAAAGATTGAATAATAGAATAATTCTTGGTGGAGTTTTTTCCCGAAAGGGTTTCTCCACATTACATCTTGTGTAATCTTTCTAATATCCTGTCTAGTTCTTCTATCAACTTTTGTCTACATTCTACAATAGTAAAATGGATTAATCAAGATAATCACCCACAAAGAATATATGTAACAAAGAAAAAGATTACTTAGATAAGCAATATTAAAGTTTTATAGAGTATAAAGCTAAGAAAACACCTCATTTTTCAACATATTTGATGGATGACATTTGGTATTTGAGACAATTTGACATTGAGGTCTCTTTGCCTTATTGACTCAAATTCTTTAGTACTAACCTTGTGTTTATTTGGTGTGATTTTGTGTGTCTTCTCTGTGTTTGCATTGTGTTTGTGTTCATTTTGTTTTCATGTGCTTTTGAATTGTGTGTTTTTCAAATAATTTTAATTTTTTGGTAAATTGGACTCAAAGTGGTGCTCTATATATTTTTAGCCAACAATTTTAGTTGAAAAAGTTGTGGAAGCATCTAGCATAGCTAGAATGAATCTTACTACATCATATGTTTGACCAAAATTGATTTTTAGTTAGAAATAATTAAAGTCAGTTGTGTTGATAAGTTGGTTGAAAGCATGACACAACTTTGTACTTTTACCCTGGTATTTGACACAATTTGATATTGAGGTCTCTTTTCCTTACCGACTCAAATCCTTTAGTACTAACCTTGTGTTTTTTTGTGTGTCTTCTCTGTGTTTGTATCGTATTTTTGTTCATTTTGTTGTCATGTTATGTCATGTGCTTTTGAATTGTGTATGCTTCGTGTTTTTTGACATGTATGTTTGTGTATGTTGTCTTGTTGCATTTCACGCATATGTGTGTTCCTTTGTGCTTATGTTGGTTTGTCATGGGATTTTGGATCCTAGGGGCTTGATCACCTCCCTTGATCCCTTTTCATCCTATCTCTTCAACATTTGGATAATTAGACCCCTCTTGACATATATTTTTCTACATTAGTGTGAGTTTGAGCATAATTTCATACTCTCACTAAAGTGGGGGCTAAGCGTAGTGTCAAAAATTATTGAAAATCCCCCCCCTTCACCTCCCCCGCCCTTTTTGCTATCCTAGGTTCTTTGCATTTAGAACTTAGGATCCCTTTTTCTATGTTTCATCATGTATCCCATTTTTTTGGCTTTTATTATATTTTGTGGTGTGCCCTTACAAGATAATTGATCCAAGAAAATCAATTCAATGGCTTGAATTGAATATCTTTATCAAGTGCTAAATTATGCTCTTATGAATTTTATCCCTACCTTTTATCCCTACCTCATACAATAATTATTGTATGATTGAGCTTCATAGTTTTGGTCATGGTAGCCTATGCATTGATCATTTAATAAATTATGGCCTTTTAAAGTATAAGATCAATGATATTATGTGTGAAAAGTATAAGCTTTGATCATATGATGTAGTGTGCTTTGAAGTGAGAAAATTAGCTATGCTCATATGTGTTATGTGTTTAGTGACCTTATTATAGTAGATTTTTTGTGTTGCCCATGGTCTTGAGGATCATATGATCAATATTGATTGGATAGCTCTTGAAGTTTTAAATATTGTTAGATCTCTTATTGTCCTTGAGTTTTGAGGACCACTGGATGGTGATCAAGATGTGTGGCCCTTAAAAATTCTTGAGGTGTTAATGCTCTTGGTGATTTTTTCATGAATACCTACTTAGAAATAAATAAATGTGGCAATTCAAAAGGTATTTACTAGATAGTAGACATCTATTTTAGTGTTGAGGCAAGTGGGATCAATATGTTGCATTAGGTTTATTCTCCATTGAAGTTCCAAGGGCTAGGTATACCTATCACTTCGCATTTAAATTTATTAAATTACTATTTATTATTGTACCTATTAACCTAGCTCTAGTGCATGGGTTAAATGTTTGTCCATTAGGAGCATTTAATTGATGGCTCTAAGTAACCCATTATAAAAAATATATTTTATTTATAGATGTAGAATTGTAAGGGTGAGGTTTACATACCCATCTTAATTCCAATTTAGTTTTAGACATATTTTGAGAGAATGCATTAATACAATTACAAAATGGCATGTGACACACTTTTGTGTATGTTTGGTTCCTTCCATTTTTGTTATCCACCTTCATTTACCCATTGTACATATTCTTATACATTTTGTTTTATCCCTTTCATATTCATATTTATTCTCACAAATTCCTATCATTATTGGCCTAGATTTCCATTCCTTCATTTCTAATCTTATATTTCATTTTTTGTATCTAGAGGTCATTTTTGTGGTGTCCAAGAGTGATCTTCCACAACATGGATCTGACCCAAACATTAGGTTTTTTTAAATTTAAATGACCATCCCCCACCCTTTTCTCATAGTCATAAAAAGTTGACTTGGTACACACTTATGCAGGGATTTGTTATGTCTTAGTATTTAAAGACAATCAATTAACTATTTATTGATCATCCTAAATCATGAAAAATCCTACGCATTATGAGGAACATCATTCTAGAAATGATTCACTTTGAAGTACCAAAAGAAATTCTATGTAATCCCTATTTCCATTTTCCCAATCTTTAAATGTATAAAAAAGTTAAATATTTTTAATTTTTTAAAATGAATAAAAAATTTAACCTGTTAATTATATATAACTTATTTTAAAAAATTAAATAAAATTTTCACAATAATATTACAATTTTAAAAATTAAATAGATATATAAAATAAATTCCTAAAAATATATAATTTTTTTAATAAAACTCATCCTCTTCTTCACACTCTCTTTCCTCTTTCTTTTATATCTTAAAAATGACATCAAAAATAGAAATAATTTATTCTCTAATGTGTAGAATAAGCTAACATATCTAATTATTATTTTCTACGTGTGTGGAATAAGGTAAGGATACCTAATTATTATTCTTTTCACACTCTCTTTCCTCTTTCTTTTATATCTTAAAAATGACATCAAAAGTAGAAATAGTTTATTCTCTAACTTGTGGAATAAGGTAAGAGGATACCTAATTATTATTCTTTTCACACTCTCTTTCCTCTTTCTTTTATATCTTAAAAATGACATCAAAAATAGAAATAATTTATTCAAATAATTTATTCTCTAACGTGTGAAATAAGCTAACATATCTAATTATTATTTTCTACACTGTGGAATAAAGTAACATATCTAATTATTATTTTCTACGCTGTGGAATAAAGTGACATGCCTAGTTATTATTCTTTGCACGCCGTGTAGAATAAGCTAAGGACACCTAATTATTGTTCTCTCGGCGTGTGGAATAAGCTAGCGATACCCAATTATTCAAAGTCTTTGTATGTATGTATAAGAAAGTCAATGAAGATAGAGATAATGCGGTGGAAGGAGGACTATAAGTTTTGTCGATTTCTTAGGCCAAATTCAATGAAGATAGAGATAGTGTGCCATAAAAGTCAAAGTGCACTTGGAAAAGACTTAGCAAGCTACCATCAGAAATACAACACTTGGAAGGTAGTCAAACCAATAATAGATGAAAGAAGCAACACCATCTTGGTAGTTTACTTATTTATAGACAACCAGGGACGAATTATAAAATTCACACACAACCAATACAACTCTTTTAATAGTTGGTGGAAGAGGATAAGAATGTATCCACTTTCGCTCAAGATGTGTGCGGGCTGTGAATTTTTGTTTATATGGATAATAATGTTGCAAGCTCATTTTCCATTTTCAACAGCATGTTTACAATATGAGAGAAGTTACTTGCTGGATTTCAAGGCTGGTCTTAATCTTTCCTCATCTCGGTTATCCTCTTGGCGGGGATTCAACTGTTGCCAGTGGGAGGGTGTTGCCTGTGATTATCATACATCCCATGTCATTCGCCTTGATTTTAGTATTGACACTTATGGAAGTGATGATTACTCCTAGACGAGGGAGTTTCGTCCATCGATATTTAATCTGCACCATCTACAGCACTTGGATCTTAGCTATATTAACTTTGGAGGTATTTCTTTTCCTCCCCAGCTGTCAAAATTGCAGAGACTTACATTTCTTAGCTTGTTAGATGCTCGCCTTGAGGGTGAAGTCCATCTAGAGTTGGGAAATATGTCGAGTTTGCGTCATTTGGATATTTCAGGTAACTTCGTGACTATTAGTAAGTTTGATGTATGGGTAAGAAATTTAAGAAGCCTGGAATTCTTAGGAATGGATTATGTGGACCTGTCAATGGCATCTGAGCACTGGGGTGAGGCCCTTAGCGGTCTTGCCAATCTTACCCAGATTTACCTGTATTGGTGTAGGCTCTCAGGTAATATTCCAGATCTCTTAAACCTTACACATTTGTCACATCTGAATATAGGCGCGAATTCATTCCCGTTTGAGCTACCCTCGTGGTTTGAGAACGTTTCCTCGTTGGTGTCACTTGATCTCAGCGGCTGTCATCTGAAGGGTTCCATTCCTTCCAATTTCATGCCTCGTTCAAGAATGAGCATTCTTGAGCTTGGAGTTAATAACTTGAAAGGAAAGCTTGCTTTCTTTCTAAACCATTCCTCCTCCCTTGTTGAGCTTGACCTTAGTTATTGCAATTTAAGTGGAGTGATTTCCCCCGTCATTGGGAACTTTTCAAAACTTGAGTTCTTGGACCTTAGTAACTGCCAGCTAACTGGTCAGATTCCTCTATCTTTGTGTGAGCTTCCAGCATTAGGTGAACTCCAGCTATATCATAATCAGCTGTCAGGAACAATTCTAGATTCCATTTCAAAGCTGGCCAATTTACAAGAATTGTCACTTTCTTCCAACGAATTAACAGGCAACATTTCACTGCAGCTACTCGAGAATCTAACTCGCCTTCAAAGGCTGGACTTCACTGAAAATCAGTTTCTCATTAAAATCTCTCCAAACTGGATTCCTCAGTTTGTCGAACTGGAGTTCCTTGGATTGGGGTCTTGCAATATAGAAGGCGACTTACCTGCTTTTTTGTCGCAGCAATTTCAATTGGAAGAGCTACATCTTTCAGATAACAACATTGTGGGAAATCTTCCCTCGTGGCTGTGGGATCTTCCTAGTCTTCGTCTGCTCAATCTTTCAAACAACGAACTGGAAGGTTCTTTACCCCGCCAGATATCTCATGAATTTGATGTTGTGGATTTGCATGGGAATAGATTATACGGCTCTCTTCCAGCTCTTGATTTTGTTTCAAATATGTTAGATCTGTCAGATAATGAGTTTAATGGCTCTATTCCTGCAACAGCTTGCACATTATCCTTTCTATCATTGTCAGGGAATAATCTCACTGGAGAAATTCCAAGTTTTGCATGTACCAATCCAGAAGAAGATTCAATTGGACTTGAGATTTTAAAGTTGTCAAAGAACAAGCTGACAGGTATGATTCCTACAAAAATTGGGAGTTGTTCTTATTTAATAGTTTTACAATTGGCTCAAAATGATTTGCAAGGGGAGATTCCAGAGGAGCTGGGAAATCTGCAGGCTCTTCGCACTCTAAATCTCAAAGGCAACAGGTTGCAAGGTATCATTCCATCATCCATCGCAAATTCCACAAATCTCCAAGAATTTGATTTGGGGAATAAAAAATTTGAAGGTAGTATTCCTATTTGGATTGAAAAGCTGGCAGATTTAAGAATTCTCAGCTTAACTTCCAATAAGTTTAATGATAGAATTCCATCCCAGCTAATGAGGCTGCGGAATCTTCAAATTCTAGATTTATCTGACAACCACCTATCAGGAAATATTCCTGAGAATCTAAGCAAGTTATGTGCTATGGTGAATCAATCACAAAGTATTGATGTGCAACGTACCTCTAAATCTGTGGATTACAGGGTTCCCTGGTCTCCACAAGTTGCAAAATTTGAGGATGAAGTAATGATTTGGATAAAAGGAAGGGAAACTCCATACACGAAGATAATCAGAGCAGAGAGATTCATGGATCTGTCTCGCAATAACCTATCAGGTAATATTCCTTCAGAATTGGGACTTCTAAAGGGCTTAATTTCTCTAAACATATCAAAAAATAATCTAAGTGGTTCAATCCCAGAATCTTTGGGAGCCCTTGTTCATTTGGAATCTCTGGATCTCTCAAAAAATAAGCTGTCAGGAAAGATTCCTTCTCAACTCTTAAATCTCACATTTCTTGAAGTGTTGAATCTTTCCAACAACATGCTTTCTGGGTTAATACCGCAGGGGAAGCAGTTTTCAACCTTTGAGGCTTCTTCTTTTCTTAAAAATCCCTATCTTCATGGACCTCCCCTTGAAAACAGGACATTGAATTGTGGTTTGGGGGGCAGAGATAATCACAATATTACAGTTGTTGAAGATAGAGATATAGATGCAGGTGCAGATGTAATGGATCAATGGTGGGCAGTGGGAATGGGGATAAGTTACGGAGTGGGATTTGCCATTGTGATTGCAGTGTTGTGCTTCCACATAAAATGGAGATATATATGCTTTGCTCTGATGGATAATTTAATCTATTATCTTTTCCATCGGTGAATCCCTCAAGCTCTTCACAAAGGATGCTTCCAGCCTTTGCTTCCAAATCCTGCTATATAGATATGTATAAGATTTTGTTGTTGCTGATATTTATGTCGGTTTGTTTGCATTGTTGTAATGTGTGCTGAAAATTGTTTTTAGCTTAGTTTTAAAATGAGTAGCAGAGGGAAGTTAGTGTGCAGTATGGAAAGCCCCACTTTCATGGAAAGTGAATGGCTTGGTGTTAGTAATTATCACTAAACAATGATTTATATGATAATGTAATTGGGGTTTGTATTGTACATTGTTTTGTATATTATACAAGTTGTATACTGTCATCTACCACCTTGTCTTAACACTATGCATGTGTCCATAAATTTCTCTCTTTAGTGTCATCAACTCTTTTGGACCGCTTCAGATAATTATGTGCATTTTAATGAGGCTGTAGGTCATTCAAATTTAGTAAAATTTTTTGTTTTAAAAATATATTTAAAAAAATTTATTTGACATTTAAAAGAATTTTAATTTATAAAAATGTATACAAAATATTATTTTAATCTTTTTTTATTATTCTTTTTCAAGCTTTTCAAAATCATTTTATTATATTATTATTTTTAATTTTTTAAAGTATGCAAATTTTTATCTTTCTTTCTTTTAAAATCTTATATTACAAACATTTTCTATAATCTTACAACATAAAATCTAAAGTTCATAAAAAAAGATAGATCTACACATACTCATAATAGCAAACGCTAATCATATAGTCTTATAGCATTTAATATAAATATATTTACAAATTATTTTTCTATACCTACACAACATCTAACCCTTTTGTACCACATTAAAAATGATATAGATCTAATGTAATTATCAAACAATGAATACAATCATAGCCTATATTAAAAATAGTTGAGACTAAAAAAGTAGAAAATGGCATAATTGCTTCTAGCTATTTAGAATGATGTAACAATTTTGATCTTTTAATGTCATTTAATTGATGTACTACAACTAATGGTTGGGATCTGAAATTTTTGAATTGTGTCATGTGACTTTGTCATTATTTTATAGCTCAAACTAGGACTAATTTAAACTATGAAATTCAATGCACCTTGTCTTCTATCATGTGTTTAGGAATGGGTTGAACATAGGAATGGGTTGAACATAAAAGTATAGTGGGGCTTACTTATAAGGAAATATTTTAATGACTTGATTTTTTCTCAATAACAAGTCAAACCCTTAAGAATTTGACATATAAATTTGAGTGACACATCAAGCAACATAACATGTGAGATGTCTAAGGATGTAGAAATGATATTTATAAGTGTTATGTAGTTGATTGCTATTTTAGCTGATCTTATTATTATTAGATCATTATCCAATACGTTGCTAATGACCTAAGACTATCTAGGGTGAGTGTATGTAAATGGGGCACAAAAGAGAGTTAAAAGTAGACACTTGTTTTTCTTAAAATTAGCTAAACTCAAACTTGGACATGTAATTTGAAGAGATGCCAAGAATAAGAATTGAAGTAAACTAAATGTAGTTTCTAAACTAATATTTTTTTTAATAGTTAAGGTTAAGAGGATAAAATGTCAAGTGCACACAAAATTAATTATAATTTCATCACTAAAATATAACAATTTCTTGTGTGTACCCCCTTTTTTCATGATAGGTATTTTTTAAAACTCATTGGTAGAAATATAGCCAAGAGTAAGTAAATTATAAGTTTTGTTATTTTTTATTTTTCAAAGAATATTTTTGTGTGATCTTTTGAAGTGGATGTATCTTGAAATTTGTATCATTGAGCATGCACATTGCATGATTTTCAAGAAAATAATAAAACATATAATATTTTTTAATTTGTATAGAATGAAGTGTAGAACAATCCTATATGTAAAAAATAATAAGCACATCAAAATTTATGAATAAAATTTTATAAATATGTATTTTAGGATAATGAAGAAATTGTTCAAAGAAAATAAAAAATAAATACCTCAACTTATTCGAAATATTTAAAAAAATAGCTAGAAAGCCAAGATGTAGCTCATCATTTTTATGGTGGTTCTATTAATTTTTGTTATAGAATAAGTAAGTTTGATAACATTGAAGTTTAAAATTATTATTGAATATGAAAAATACATCTTTGATGTACCATAGAGGTCTAACCCGTAGGCTTGGTCATCCAAGCCTATTCCAAGCCTAAAAGGGAAAGACCATTTTTTTTGAATAAATAGTGCACTCATGTTATATAATGAAAATGCAAACACATTATGTGCACCTCTCTATCTCTATCTTCCTAGATCTCTATTTATCTATCTCTCCCTCTATCTATCTTCATCTCTCCCTTTTTACATCTCTCTATGTCTCCCTCATCTCTATGCTCTATCTTTATGTAGATATCTCTCCCTCTCTCTCTATTCTCTTTTTCCTTCTCCTTCTCTATCTTTATCCTTCTACCTCTCTCCTTGCCCTCTCTCCCTCATCTCTCCCTCTATCTATCTTTATCTCTTCCAACCCTTTTGTCTCCTTCCTCTATCGCTCACACTATCTTTATCTCTCCTTCTCCCCATATCTATATTTATCTATCTATCTCTCCCTATATATCTCACATTATCCATATCTATCTTTATCTCAATCTCCCTCTCCGTCCCTATACCTATATCTACCTCTCTCCCCCATCTCTCTCTATATATTTTTCTCTCTATATATATCTACATGTCTCCCTCTCTCCCTCTCTATTTTTCCTCTTTATCTCTCTATCATTGTCTCCCTCTCCATCTCTTTATCTCTTCCTCTCTCTATCACTTCCTCTTTATCTCTATCTCTACCTTTCCCTCTCTCCATCTCTCTATCGATATATCTATCCTTCTCTCTATCTCTTCCTCTCCCTATCTATCCCTTCCTCCCTCCCTCCCTCTTTATTTAGCTCTCCCTCTATATGTATATATCTCTCTACATTCCCCCTCTCTTAGTTTCTACCTCTCTCTCTTTCTCTCTTTATCTCTCTCCTCCCGCTATCTCTCCATCTATCTCTACCATTTTCTATCTCTCTATCTCTCCTCCCTCTCCCTCTCTTTCTATCTATTTCTCCCTCTATCTCTATATTTTCCTCTTTTATACCTTTCTATCTCTCCCCCTATGCATATACTTCCCTCTCTCCCTCTCTCTATCTCTCCCTTTATCTATATCTTTATCTTTATCTCTTCCTCTCTATGCATCTTTTCCTTTCTACCTCTCCCTATCCCTCTCTCCCCCCTCTCCTTTTATCTCTTTCTAAGTTATATCTCTTTATCTTTATCATCTTCTCTCTTTATCTCTCTTTATCTATTTATTTCTCTCCCTCTCTCCCTCTCCTCTCCCTCTATCTCTCACTCTCCCTCTCTATCTCTCTATCTCTCATCATATATTTATATCTATGCATCTATTAGTATCTCACTCCCTCTCTATCTCTTTATGGGTGAGTGCAGGATCATGATGGGCCAAACAATGGCAATGGGAAAAAATGTGTTTTCAATTAGGCAAAAATGCAAAAAGCATCTGTGAATTTTTACTTGGGTTGGGAAAAACGTACAATTTTCTATTGTAAACACCAAATAGAAATGAATATCCATTATTAGGGTAAAAGCAAGAAGTTGGGTCCATGAAGAGGGAAGTTTCAGTCAAAAAAAATTCTCACGGGAAATGCATATGTGTTATTAAAGAAACACATGTGTGTTATTCTTCGAGTACTCGAGCCTTAAAAAAATGTGTATGTGTTATGCTTCAGGTACACACTAAAAAACTCATACGCGTTATAATGTGTACATGTTATATAACACGTACGATTCATTTATTTAAAAAATTAAATACCTTTTAGAAATGTGTGCGCATTTTAAAATGCGTACACATTATAACATGCACGTGTTTTAAAACATGAACATGTTTTGTAATGCATATGCGTTATAATGTGTACATGTTTTAAAACGCATACATATTTCCAAAAAGTTTTTTTAAAAAAATAATCAAGCAAATAAATAACACATATGTATTTTATAACGCATACGTGTTTTTAAAATTTTGAATCCCCAACCCACATGTTGCTTCATTTTTTGGCTTGGCAACCCAACCCTTAGACTTTGACCTGCAACTAAAAATCTAAGGCAGGTTTAAGAGAAATGTCCAAATTTGGCAATATGGCTAATGGACTTTTTTCTGAATCAATCTATGAAATTAAAACCCATTAGAGAACACGATGTATAGTTTCCAAATATATATATTTTTAAGATTGGATTATGGGTAAGTGCACCAAGATGGTTCCCAAAAAGGGGGCTTAAGTGGCCACTTTTTTCTGAAATCAGGAAATGCTAACCTTGGACGTGAAATTGAGGATAGTTACACTCAAAATTTTGAGATGGAACAAAAACAAGGATCAAAGTGCTCTGAGTCTACTTTCTAAACTACTAAATTATTTTGAAAATGGTTGAGATTAAGGGGTTCAAAAGAGGGATGTACAGAAACTGGTGTTGTTTTTGTCAAAAAAACATAACATAGCAACTCTTGTACGACCTAAGCACGGTGAACTTTTTTGTAGTATTTTTAAAATCGCTATGGTCAGAAGTTAGTTAATAGCATCTAGTTGGTGCACAATTTTTCTAATAATTTTTTAATGAATATTTGATTTTTTACTAATTTTCTAAGTGGGCACTTCCTAAAAAGCAGAATTTTGGCCGTGTTCCCTCTACAAATTTTTGAAAATATTTGATTTTTTTAATCTTTTTTTTAAATTTGTAGAATGGAGACTAGTTTTTAAAAATGTAATTTATTTGAAATTTTGATGAACGATTAATTTATAACAAAAAAAACACTGAACACTGCTTTTTGGCAAAAAACGGACATACAAACAAAAGAAATTATGGATGAAAGGCTCAACATTGTCAAAAAGTGAAAAAGAATACATCATTCGATAGCTAAGAGAGAACCTAACATTACCCATGTTTTTTATTTTTTCAATATTGAACTAGATGCAATCTTGATGGTGAGCACGGACCCGATTATGTGAAAAATTGTAGAATTTGCAAAAACACGTCTTTGGCCTTGTTGGGAATGCCCTCCAAGCCTTTGGATTGGTATTCCAAGGAAAATAACTTTGTTTTTATGTGAAATAACGCGCTCGTGTTATAACGTGAACGAGTTTTTTTTAAAAAATTCATAAGTGGCCAAAAAATTGGTACCCAACTTCATGCACCCACCCTTATATTTGCTATTTTTTAATTAATTTCTAAGAAAACCAATCTGTAAACTTGAAATATCATACTTTATTTATTTTTTAATAACTTTTTTGGGTTAATTCTCAAGTGTAAAAAAATTATATGGCATCAATCTTCAGATAATTATCTACACAATGAAAAAAATAGATTCAAAAAATGTCTAGTTTAGGTCCAATTATGTTGTCCGTACACATTGATTTTTAAAAACAATAATTAAGGCCAATAAAAATTCACTAAAAAAAAATATTTAGAAAAAAATTAAAAAAATATATCCTCATCAATATTCATGTTGTTAGCTATCTTTCCCCAAAAGGAATTAGCAAAATACTTTTATTTGGGTCAAAAAGTGGTGTATGTACACGTGCATGGTATGGTAAAAAAATCTTTTAAAAAGTGGTTTCTATACATCCCTATCAAAAACAAATTTCTATCATCTAGGTATTTGAATAAATTACATATTTTGAAAACTAGATTCAAAATGCCAAATTTCATATTACTGATTTTTTTTAAAATTCATTGTGTAGGTGCCTCAAATTTTTAGTCCAAGTGTGACAAATTCTAAAAAACAACAAAAACCCTTCCACTTTTTGAGCTTTTTGTGGACCCAACTTCTTGCATTAGCTCTTAACGAATATCTTTTTAAAAAAATTAAGATATCCTCTTTTTAAAAAGTTGATGTTTGATAGAAACGAATATCCCATATTAAATCAAAATAAAAAATATTTACATTTCTTACACAAAACAAATATTTGTTATCAAATAAAAAATAAATATTTGTTTCTTGCACAAAACAATTATTTGTTATTATTATATAATATATATTATTTAATAATATTTCTTGTATTAATGATAGTATAAATGCTCAACAGTTACTTTCATGGATATTGTTTATAACCACACATATATCAAGAATGCTATGAACTAACTTTTATAACTATAGTTTTGTGACTATATATACACTGAGTATGTTATGTATTGAATACTCAAAATATAAACAAAGTGAATACATAATTTTTACAAATATTGGTTCCTTGTACACTATATACACCAACTCATATTCACAATCGATCAAGAGGATAAAGGAGGTATGAAGAACATTTCAATGACCTTTTAGAATCTTTTGGTTTCACTACAAGAATCCATGATTTTCCAACCCATTAAAATATCAATAGCCATCCTCTCATCAATGGTCCACATGTGCATGGACTATGTCCTACAACTTCCTATTTCTTTTCTTCCCTTTCAACTTTGGCAATGAGTTCTTTTTGAAACACATCAAGTACCTTCATGAAGATGGTCAAGTTGAGTTGGCCATGCTGCCAGGTATTGTCCATATTAGACTTCCTTTTGTGCTACTAGTACAATGCTTTTAGAGACATATAGAACAATTGTAACCTGTTGATTTTTATAGCTCGAAAGGTGGGATGTGGAGTTGTTTTAAAGCAACTCGAGTTGGATATGCTTTAAATCACTTTAAAGCAAATCGAGTTAGATATACTTTAAAGCAATTCAAGTTGGATTTTCAGCAACAGTAGTTTTTTTATTCTTTAATAAAATGTTTTTGAGTTTGTGAGGATAAGATAAACCCAAGAGTGATTTTATGTGTAATTAAAGCCAAAGAAAGCAAGGAAAGATTATTTTCTTGCATGCTAAGTAAAGCAGCTAGGCTCTATAAATGTAAGATTGTTGTAGCAAACTCATATTGTATTTTCAAAAGAAAAGTTTGTTGTTAGGCTGAATAGAAGATCCAACATTTGTAGGTTTTTCCCTGCATTGGGGCTTCCTGGGTATTTCTATGTTATTGTCTTTTTGTGATTGGCTTCTTGTTATTTTTGCTTCCGCTGTTATTAGTTGTTAATTAACCCAGTTGTGTTAATTGTTATAAATCAAATTTATTTTTGTGAATTTATTGTGCAATTAATCTATTGTTGGGTTATAGAAATTAACATGCTATCAGAGCACTAAACTCTAAATACGAAGCCAAGATTTGTGACGCATATTTCAAGAAAAAAAAACATATTTTTGTCTCCAGTTCTTTTTTTGTGGCTATGGCAACCAGTGTTCGATACGAGGATAAGCTCAAGGGTGCATCTAACTTCTTGCAATGGAAGGTTTAGATTACATCTATTCTTAAGGAGAACAGGCTGTGGATCAATGCTAGCACAAAAGTGACTCCACCAACAAATGATCATGTTGCCTTAGATTCACATGAAGTCAAAGAGGCCAAGGCTCAAAGGATTATCTTGGATGGAGTAAGAGATCATTTAATTCCTCATTTATCAGGGAAAGACACCACCAAGAAGATGTGGGATACACTCACAAAACTTTATCAGAGTTGTAAGATGATGCTCAAGGAAAAATTGCATAATACCAAGATGTCCAAAGGCGAGAGTGTGACCTCTTACTTGTCCAAGCTAGCGTAGGTCAGGGATGAGCTTGCTACTGTTGGAGAGATGATTGATGAATATGAGTTGGTGCATATAGCCTTGAATGGTTTTTCAAAGCACTGGGAAGTGTTTGTCAAGTGTGTTTTCGACATAGATCGACTACCTAATTGGGTGAGGCTTTGGGATGATTTTGTTTAGGAGGAAATCCATGAAGGTGCTCATCGAGGAGATTAGACAAAGAAAATATTGCTCTTGCAAGAAAGGGTAAGAAATCCAATAAAGAGAAAATGAAAGGTTCTTCTTCCAAGAGTGGGAAGAAGAAAGATCTGGGCAAAATAAAATGTTTTTTCTATCATTAGATGAGTGACTATGCTAGTCAATGTCTGAATAAGAAAAATAAGGACAAGCAGAAGAAGCAAGTTGCTGCTATAGCAGAGGTGGACAAGCTTGCATCACGATTTGAGAATGAGTTTTCACTCATTGCCTCTCTCTCAAGTTCGATTTCCAATAGGGTATGGTATATTGACAGTGGGGCTTCTCGCCACATGACAGGAGTCAGAGAATGTTTCACCAAGTTGGAGGAGAAGAAGTTGGATTTCTATAGTGAGCTCGGAGATAATGCCAAGTACCATGCAACCGGTATTGGCACCATCAAGTTTTAGAGGGAGTCTAGAAAAAATTTGTTGGTGGAGGATGTGTTGTATGTCCCTAGCATGACAAAGAATTTAATCTCAATTTCTACTTTGGAAGACAAGGGTTACATCGTGACCTTTGAGAGGGGAAAAGTCTATATTCGTCCCAAAGATTCCAAGGTTGCAAAAGTGATTGGTGTCAGGCATGGTAGCTTGTTTCGGTTACAGTTTGAGCCAACACATGCGTTGGTCAGTAGTTGTAAAGGGATAAGATAATTATGGCATAGGAGGATGGCTCACATTCACCATGGAGCACTTAATATTCTTAAGGAAATAGTGACGGGGCTGCCTGAGATGAAAATAGAAAAGCATGAGGTGTGCAAAGGTTGTGCACTTGGGAAATATGCCAAGACCAGTTTTCCAAATAGAGACACTAGAGCTTAAGGGATTTTGGATCTTGTACACTCAGATGTGTGTGGGCCCATGTCAACAACATCCTTGAATGGGTACGAGTATTTTGTTACTTTCATTGATGACTTCTCTAGGAAGACATGGATATATTTTATGAAGAATAAATATGAGGTCTTTAGTTGGTTCAAAGAGTTTAAGGCTCTTGTGGAGAACCAAACAGGGAGGAAGATCAAGATACTAAGGTCTAACAATGGAGGCGAGTATACCTTGAATTCCTTCAAATATTTTTGTGCTCAGGAAGGTATCAAGAAAGAGTTGACAGTTCCGTAAAACCTACAACAAAATGGGTTTCCTAAACGGAAGAATAGGCCTATAGTTGGAGTAGCCAAGGCCATGCTTCATGATCAGGATCTGCCTTGGTTCTTATGGGAAAAAGCTTGCAATACAACTATGTATTTGCAAAATAGGAGCCCTCACAAAGTGTTGAGCAAGTTGACTCCAGAAGAGGCGTTCACTGGTAAGAAACCAGATTTGGGGCACATTCATATATTTGGATGCCTTGTGTATTGTCACATTCCTATTGAGAAGAGAACCAAGTTGGAACCTACTATAGAGAAGGGTATCCTTGTTGGGTACAGTGAAACTTCTAAGGCTTGTCGAGCTTACATTCCTGCTCTCAAGAAAATAGTGGTTCACAGAGATGTGAAGTTTGAGGAAGAGAGGGCTCTTCAAAAGTGAAGCAACTTGATGAATGAGGAACAATCACCCATGGTTAAGGTAGCACAAATTCCTCAAACTTTAGTCACACAAGATAGAGAGCAGACCAAGCAGGTCGAGTAGGGTGATCAGACAGAGGAACAAATAATTCCTTAGCCTCAAATTCCTATTACTTAGAAGAGGAGAAACAAGGCAGCTAAGCAAACATTGAGAGAGGCTCAAGAATATTTAGGTGATCCTCAAGATTCAGTTAGACAGAGAAGGGCTCCTAGACGTTATTCTGAGTATGTGGCACTTATGAGTGAATTAATTGAAGTAGAGCCTTCTAGCTTTCAAGAGGTGTCCAAACACCAAGTGTGGATGGATGCCATGGTGGAAGAGTATTCTTCCATCATGAAGAATAGTGTGTGGGAGGTATTACTACGACCAGAAGATAAGGCTATGGTGGGCTCAAGATGGTTGTATAAGATTAAGCATGCTGCAGATGGTAGTGTGGAAAATTTCAAAGCCTGGTTTGTGGCTAAGGGGTTTTCTCAGAAGGAAGGAGTCGACTATGATGAGACTTTCACTCCAGTAGCCAGGTACTCATCCATAAGAGCTATCATTTTTGTAGCAGCACAAATGGGTTGGAGGATTCACCAAATGGATGTAAAGACGGCCTTCCTCAATGGAGTGATTGAGGAAGAGATTTGCATAGAGTAGCTCCAGAAGGATTTGAAGCACATGAAAGGGATTCTCATGTATGCAGGTTGAAAAGAGCACTATATGTACTCAAGCAGGCTCCTAGGGCATGGTATTCATGTATTGACAGTTACTTGCAGAGTGTGGGCTTCATCAAGAGTGAGGTAGATCTAAACCTGTACTATGTTCAGGTGAAGGGAAAACTTCTCATATTGGTGTTATATGTTGATGACTTATTTCTCACAAGGTTAAAGGAGCTCATAGCACACTGCAAGTGGGATCTTGTAGGAGAGTTTGAGATGAAGGATTTGGAGTTGATGCACTACTTTATGGGATTGGAGTTATGGTAGAAAGAGGGAGAAATCTTTATTAGACAAGGGAAGTACTTGATATCTTGAAGTGATTCAGGATGGAGACCTGTAAGCCTATGTCAATGCCACTTGTGACCAATTGGAAGAAGATTGATGCTTCCAAATCAGAGGCAGTGGACCCTACTTTATACAGATAGTTGATAGGCTCTCTTATGTATCTAGTCAACACTAGGCTAGACATTTGTTTTGTAGTGAACTCACTCAGCCAGTTTATGGCAGAACCTAAATGTGTGCACTGGATTGTTGCGAAGCATGTTTTGAGGTATCTCCAAGGCACAGTTGATTATGGGCTGAAGTATGTTCAACAGGATCGAGTGAAGATCGAGGGGTTTACCGATGCAGATTGGGAAGGTAGTACAGTTCATCGGAAGAGCACTTCAAGGTGTAGTTTTAGTTTGGGATTAGGAGCAGTTTCTTGGTATAGTAGGAAACAAAAGTCATTTGCGCTGATTTCTGTGGAGTCTGAGTATATGGCGACCAGTATGGCTACATATGAGGCTATCTGGCTTCGAAAACTTCTAGCTAGGCTCTTTGATTAGGAGCTAGATCCTACAGCCATTTACTATGATAATCAGAGTTGTATCAAACTCTCTGAGAATCCAGTGTTTCATGACAAGTCAAAGCACATTGAGATCAAGTACCACTTCATCAGAGATTGTGTGGAGAAGGGGATAGTGAAACTCATATTCCTACGAACAAACAGATAGCAGATATCCTGACGAAGGCCTTGATGAAGAGCAAGTTTGAATTCTTCAGGGATAAGTTGGGTGTGATGCAGAACACCTTCCTCGCTAAGAGGGAGTGTTGATTTTTATTGCTCAAAAGGTGGGATGTGGAGTTGTTTTAAAGCAACTCGAGTTGGATATCCTTTAAATCACTTTAAAGCAACTCGAGTTAGATATGCTTTAAAGCAATTCAAGTTGGATTTTTAGCAACAGTAGTTTTTTTATTAGATTTAATAGAATGTTTCAAGTTTGTGAGGATAAGATAAATCCAAGAGTGATTTTATGTGTAATTAAAGCCAAAGAAAGCAAGGAAAGATTCTTTTCTTGCACACTAAGTAAAGCAGCTAGGCTCTATAAATGTAAGATTGTTGTAGCAGACTCATATTGTATTTTTGAAAGAATTTTTTTTTGTTAGGCTGAATAGAAGATCCCACATTTGCAGGTTTTTCCCCGCATTGGGGTTTCCTCATTTTTTGATTGGCTTCTTGTTATTTTTTCTTCCGCTATTATTAGTTGTTAATTAACCCAATTGTGTTAATTGTTATAAATCAGATTTCTTTTTGTGAATTTATTGTGCAATTAATCTATTGTTGGGTTATAGAAATTAACTTAACCTACATTACAACATTGAATAATATGAGTGTTTTGGAAGACCCAATAAGTTCCCTCCAAATTCCATTAAATTTGTCCTCATTTCTTTCTTTCCAAATGCACCAAAGAATCTTAGTAGATAAAGAGTGCCAAAAACATTACAATTCTTCATTCAGTTTGTGCCATGGCCCATAAGAATTTCCTTACAATTGACTTTGCCATTATCCCCCTAAGTTTTCTAATCATTGTAAAAAATCCTCCACATTTCATTACCATATAAACATTTTAAAAAAATATGATTTATAGTTTCAAGGAATCTACAGTTATTACAAAAAACAATATCAGAATAATTCATTTTGCAAGCCATTTTTTGCAAAAAAAGAAGCCATCTAAAACAATCTTTCTTTGAATCCACAATACTATGCTAGAGAGAGGTAAAACAATTATTCCAAACTCTTCTTTCAAGGTTCACATTCCAAGTTTTCTTTAAGTAATTAGTTAGGGTGTTAGACTTTAAGAGTTCCTTATAGATGATTTTTGTTTCAACTTCAAGCAGTGGGGTAGAACCTTTCCAATTATATTTGATATGTTTTCATTGTTTTCTTTAAATTTGGTGTCCAACAGAAAGTCTTTGTAGGCATCTCTGTGGAAACTATAAGTTTTAAAATTAGAATTTGGAAATCCATATTCCTCTCTTAGGAGATTCCAATCTTTTAAGGCACCATTACTCAGAATATTGTTGAAAGTTTGAATATCAGTCTAGGCCCACTTTTTCGCAAAGCATCCTTGGAGGAGGACCAAGGGTTTTCCATTGTGCTCTAGGTTCCACTAGATGGACCTACTAGAATCAATTTGATTTCTTTTATGATCAAGAAAGAGAGGAATTTGGATGTTTCCCTTAATTATTTCGTAGGATCTCCAAATACTTTTGAAAACCAATTAACTTGCAAGCACTATTTGTTATTTGGAAATGAAAAGATTAGTGAACGAAAGTGATTTGCAAGATTTTTCTTGTTTGGGAACTTCTCTCTAAATATTGTTCCTTACAAGAATCTTCCAAGGATCCCCCCCTTAAGTGCTTGAATAATCCACTTGGAAGCTATGGTAATGCCATGCTTTTTGAGATCCTTGAGCCCTAGCCCCCTGTGTGTTTTCTCCGAGAAACACCACTCCCACCTTACCGAGTGCATCTTCTTTATCCCCTTGCCATCTGACCAAAGAAAACCTCTGATATTTTTGTACTTCATTAACTTGATAGTTTTTGAAGAACCACATTGAGGAAAAAAATAGTGTATGAAGATAGAATATTTTGGTATACCCAGATCCTACTAGCAATGGATAGATACTACCTTTTCCAACTATCAAGTTTCTTCTCTATTTTGGATTTAATCCATAGCCACATTTTCTTAAATTGGAACAAATAAAGAATGGAATCCCAAGATATCTAGCCTACTTATTAGGACCTCCCCATTGGAATTCAATTTTTTGCAACCAGACTTGGGGAGCTTCTAACCAACCTAGTATGATGGACTTCATCCTGGAGATATTTATCCTTGATGCCAAATAAAATAAGTTTAGCTTGTTCATCAGGTTTACAAGGTTTTCTTCATCAAGGTCAAGAAATATTGTAGTGTCATCAGCAAATTGAATATTAATGAGTTCATTGTGGTCAGGGAGCACCAATCCTTTAACCCTAGGTGAGGTATTGCTTTCTCTTAGGAGGTAGTGAAGGGAAACCGAGGCAATGAAAAACAAGGCAGGGACCAAGGCCCACACCTTTGCCTAATGGATCTTTCCAAATTAAAAACTTCAAAAATGGATCCATCTACCTCAATTTATGCAACAACATCATTTAGGAGGGTGTTAACCATATTGCAAAATACTTGAGGAAATCTAAAGGCTTCTAGAGCTAGTTTTAGGAAATTACATTCCACCCTATCATAGGCCTTCTCAAAATCTAGCAGGAGCATGAAATCATTCTATCTAGAGTGTTTGGACCATTCTAGGGCCTCCCAATTTGTTATCAAATTTTCTAAAATATACCTTCCTTTGATGAAACCCTTCTAAGTGTTTTTTATAAACTTAACGAGAGTGTTTGTAAGCCTCATTGCAAGTATTTTTTCCAAATTTTTATAGGAGATGTATTCAAGAGGGTGATTGGTCTCTATTTCTCAATTAAGGTCTTGTCTCCTTCCTTGGGAAGGATCTTTATGAATCATGTATTTATGCTTCTACTCAATGACACTTTGCTTAATGCCTCTATATAGACCTGATGCAAATCATCATAGAACCAATCATTGAAGGTTTTATAAAATTCAACAGATAGTCCATCTAGGCCAGGTGACTTGTCATTGCTCATGGAGTTAATTGCCTTACTAATCTCATCCTTAGATATGGTTTTTGACAATTTGGTGGCATCTTCTTTAGTGATCTTTGTAGGAATAAACTATCTAATTGTAACTCTAGCATTATCGCATCCCTCTTTGTTGCCTTCCAAGGTGAATAATTCTTTATAAAATTAGAAGAAATGTTGCAGAATATCACCTTGGTTTGACAAGATAGATCCATTGTGACAAATCTGATCGATTTGCTCCTTCATTCCTTTCTCTTTTATACACCTAAAAAGTAATTTTGATCCTTTTTCCCCATTGCTAAGCTAGTTAAGCTTGGCCTTGGTTTTAATTCCTTGAATTTTATTTTCTTGCAACCTTCTCAATGAATATTTTTCCTTGTTGAGGTCTTCATAAAGTTTTTCATCTATAGGATCATTCTGTATTCTATTTTCAGCCACTAAAATCTCATCTTGGACATGATTTTCCTCTTTTCTCCTATCCACTAGTACAAAAACAACAATATATGACTGAAAAACTACTAAAAACTGCTTATAAATGATTGAACATGGTCACGTGACCAGTAGTAATTTATTGCTAGTCATTTATAATGCGACCGAATTGATGACTAAACCATTTTTAGTCATTCGGTTGATCAATTTGGTCGTTTATTTAGTCACTTAATTGATCGATTTGATCGTTGGTTTAGTCATTTGAGTGATTGACTTGATTGTTAATTTAATCATCTGATTGTTCGATTTGGTCGTTGATGTAGTTGTCAATTTGATTGATTTGGTCCAGTGTGTAATTTAGTCATTAATTTAGGCATTGAATGTTTTAAACTGGTCACTTATTCAGTCATTTTTTATTCACTGGTATATTTTGTCATTAATTTAGTCATTGATTGATGTTAACTGGTCACTTATTTAGTCATTTTTATTCACTGATTTTCGTCCATTGGTAGTGTATTTAGTCATAAATTTTAATCATCATTTTGATCAATTTGGTAGTTTATTTAATTATTTTTGCTCACTAATTTTTGTCAACTGATAGGTATATTGATACATTGTTTATTAATTGTGCATAATCATTATATTTAGTCATATTTATTAACACTGATTTCTGTCAGTTGGTAGTATATTTAGTCAATCGGGAGTTTATTTAATTATTTACGTTCACTAATTTTTTTCCTATAAGTGTTGGAAATGAGACAATTCTTTAATTGCTTGATTTGAACATATAAAAACACAAAAAATTCAATCATTCATTTTCACATAATGAAACGACTATTAAGAAGGAAAAATACTAGTATTTTATTGAGAAAATGTGTTCTTACAGTAGATACAAGACAAAAATGTGTATTTTCTTTGAAAAATGTACTATTACAAGGTGTGTTTCTCAATGTTGTGACTGAGAAAACTGAGTTACAGTGCCTTTTTTTTGGTTATGCAAGATATTACAATTTTGATGACAATTCTATGTTGCAACTTATTTGCAACTGCACATGCATGTATGTTGCACTCTCCACAACTTTTCCTCTTCTCTACACCTCTTTATTTGCTCTTTATTTACTTCTTTTTTGCACCCCTATTCTCTGTGTCTACTGCTTACACAACAACATATCCCCTCTCCTATAATGCACCAGTTTGAATGAGTGGAACCCAAACAAAAAGAGAAAAACATAATCAAGGGGTTTTACATTATAGGTGTACAAATAGAACATTCTTTGTTCTACTCATAAAATGTACACCCAAATCAGATTTTTTGGTACTTTTTTGGGTTCAAATTATTTAGGCTCAGTACATTCTTTGTCTGCAACTTCACTCTCCACACTCTATTGTTGCTTTAACCCTTCTTTTTCTCTTCTGCACTTATGGCTAACTCTGTGATTTTTTTCAAATATTTTAGTCATGGCCACCGTACAAAGGTCCCTACTTTCTCTTTTAGAAAAACAACTCCATCTATTTTGTCTAGATGAGGAAGGGGTATGTTACTTGAGACATTTGAAATACATACATTTGCATCTCCTGTTCCTTTCAATTTGATTCCATGTACAAGAGATAGTGAGTGAATCCACCCAATGCCCACAACAACACCATTATGCGAATCAAACACCTCAATTGTATCCCCTTCTTGGAGTTTATCAATAAATGTATGTAAAAACAAAAAAATACACATTATATTGAGATATAAAACACACATTATATTGTTCTTGACAATTGTATGTAATGTCTTATGTCTTGGAACAAATCAATTTTTGTATGTGCTTTTATAAAACACTATATTACAACTAATCTCCAAGCTTCCATATGTAAGTTATATGTTCTCCCTTAATTCCATAATCTTTGTATACTAGCTAATTACACTTCACTACTATTCTAACATCCAACTTCTATCAAATAGGTAATGATTACCCTTATTTACATAATAAAACAACCATTACTTACTTGAATAGTAATTACTTGCATGTGGTTTCATAGCACTCACCTTGAGTTCAACACGACTACCACTATGAATATCATGTGCATGCTCAACGAGTTCATCATCATAACCACTATCAACATCATTGCAGACATTAAGTTGTACAACTTTGTAGAGAGTTCTATTGACAGGGCCTTTTTATTTTTGTCCTTCTTTCATATAATTGCTCTGCATCATGTGGTGTAATCATCATGCAAAAATTAATATAAGTAAAGAATGTAAAAGCTATAATTTTTTGTCCAAAAGAACATTTTAAGCATGAAGAAAGACAAAACATTGGGATAGATAATTGAAAACTATTATATTAATTACCTCAACTTCAGGACAACTAAGATGACTGTGTTGTGCATTCTTTTCCACTTCATCACTACTAATATTAGAAACTCAGTTGATACCCTAAAGGCGTTTTTTTTTTCCTTTTGCTTTGAAAAAATTAATCTGCATGTGGTTTAACCATTGTGCAAAAAAATATACAAAGCATTCAATAGTCAAGTAAATAATGCAAGCTATAAATTTGTCAAAAAGAACATTTTCTGGATTACTCCAACAATAAAGAAACTGGGTTGGATTCTCCTACGCTCAGATTTCAATAATCTACATATCAAGAGGCATTAGTATATAGAACTGCCAAACAAGAAGAAATGAGATCAATAGAGTCTCAAGTACCTCATTTGAATCCATGGATTTATGCTCATTCCATGTAGGGTTAACAGTTTTAAACAACTGTGAAACTTGGTGACTAAGACCTAATATGCAATTCTTTACCTTTTGGTCCCCTTGTTCATATGAGTTGACATGATCTACATAGGCTCCTACTAGGAATTGAATATATGGCTATGAAATCTCTGTTGACAAACTAGATTTCAACTTCATCCTACTCTTAGATTTACTAGCATCTAGTGTTGCCATGTAATTGGCAATATCTTTTGCACCTTTTTCTCTATTACTGTTTTCCACCTAAAATACAATGTCAATTTCAACCTATAGTCAATTCAATAAAAAATTGAAATAAATAACACATTGGAAATTGAGCCAAAAATCCATACACTTACTACAAATTTGTCCATTTTGGCATGCAACCCGCCTCAACCAAATGTATATCTAGCCCTCACATTATCTCTTGCTCTCTTGCCCCTATTACTCTACCAAATATTCTATGGAATGCATACTTTCTCTTAATTCCTCCCACTCTTTGGGAGATAGACTGGAGTCAAACCTCTCTTTTCCCAAAGTGATTGTTTTTTTGCACATGTATCTATAATTGTTAATCAAAACTCTCACCCTTTGCTTGTAATATTTTCTAGAGATTTTTCCACCAGTAGTCTCAAAAGAATTTTCCATTTTTTGTATAACATTTTCCACAGCTCGTGGATCTTGCTCTGCAAAATTTGATTTGAAAATATCCAAATGGTCCCTACATCTTACACCCAACTCGGTGGCCCACTTTGCAACATTTGGCCCAATGGGCTCACCATCTCTCGATACCTCAAGCAAGTATGGCTTCTTGCCTTCTAATTTTCTTTCTTTATCTGTACAAATCTTGACTCAATCTTTGTATTTTGACAAAAGCATCCACATCTTCTATTAAATTACCACTACCAGTATTTCTAGCTGATCCACTAGTTCCATCAAAATTTCTAGATGCAACAAGTGCACTTTGAGGCACAATAGATCATGCAAGCGGTCTCTCTTCATGACTTTCATTAATTGAAACTCTATGCTCCTTTTCCACATCAAGTGTGGCATGAGTAGGTAAATCAATACTGGTCTTTGTGGATTATACATTATTAAACACATCCTTTAATGTTGAAAGAAGCATCTGCAGACTTGTTATTCCTTTTCCCTGATGTTTTTCAATAATCTCGCTTTCACTTAGTCCTAAGAGATCATCACAACATTACACATCATATGCTATATCAGGTTGCACATCACCATGTGCTATATTAGGCTACACATCACCATGTGTTATTTTAGGCTACACATCACCATGTGCTATACCAGGTTGCACATCATCACAATGATCATTTTCACCAACTGCATTTGTTGAATCACAAAAGCGTTGGATTCTACAAGATGGCAACACTGTATCTTTTTTTCCTTTTGTTTTTTCACCACATTTTCTTTGCACTCTTTTTGTTGCCTATAAAACAAAAAAAAATCATATTATGTCTTATATACATATAGCTATTTCCTATAAAATTTGATTAAACACTATTAAACAAATAATATACTACTTAGAGGATTTACAACTTTCCTTTTCAAACCAAGACTCAAAAAATATTCATTATTCTTGGCTGCTTTTTCAATAAGTGTGCGCTCATATTTTGTCTCTAGAATTTGAACATTATGATAAATATCATCTAGTTTTCACCTTACAGTCCTTGTATTCATTTCCTAAAGTCCAAATAAACAATAATGTATAAATCGACAACTTGAATCAGTAAAACTTTATTGAGTTCATAAGTTAATTACTGTTGACTTTCTAATTGACTGAAAACTTAAAATGGAAACTTAAAATAGAATTCAATTTACAGATTAAAAAGAATTTGTAGTCAGAAACCAAGAAGATGTTTACAATTACAGGTGTCAAACAAATTTTCCTTAGGGATGTATTCACAAGAGAAGAACTCATAAAAACATAACACAAGCAAGATGAAGGAAAAAAATAGTCTAGTTCATCATAAGGTGTGTTAGAATCTTAAAAGATTTCCTAGTTCCATCATAATTAACCTTGAGCTCCATGACTCAAGCCTTGAACCTTTATTCCTTTGTATTTTTTACTGAACACATAATTTTTTAAGGTTTGATTGACACTAAAAGACCTATACAAAGCCAAAAATTCATCATATATATACTTAAGCAAAAACATGTCTAGCTAAAAATATTCCAAACCCCTTAACAGTCTCTTACCGCAATCCCACAATAGTAATTTGAATCCTTGGTAGGTTGGTGGTGTGTAACAAACAACATGAAGATGTTTACCACCATACCGTGGAAGTATTATGATGAGGACGTGGTTGGGTGGTATGAGAGAATTTAAATACATCATAAACTGCCATAACGCAAGAAGGAAAAATGAAGGGTGCAGTATAGCAAGGAATAACCCGCCATCCCATGAGGAAGATCATAAAGGAATGCAGTTGGGTGTATGAACCGCTATACTATGGAAGGATGTGATGAAGCATGCGGTATGGTGGTAACCATTAATGTAAATTGTAGTACCATGGGTTAAACAAGTCAAGCTTGCGGTATAGAGGTAAGTATCTCACTAACTCGCAATGAAATGCAAAGAAGCATGCAGTATAGTAGTTTATACCCCTCTATCTTGTGGTAGTTATAGAAAGTGGTGGCGATAAAGTGGTATTAAATGCATGAATCACATCAACTATTTGATCTTATAAAATCAATGGTGCATGTTCAAACTTGAACTACGAGTAAAATATTTGGCATAAGGTTGATATTAATATTGACATGACTGAGCTCAGAAGCCATTAAACCAAGAATTCAACATTCTCTTTGCACTCATTTGCAAAAATCATCATGCAAGGAGCTAGGAATTTGAGGAGGTTAAGCTCTGCAACCATCATAACCTGGGTAAGTGCACAAAACTCTTGTGAATTAAGTTTTATGAGTACAATATTGTTTGGAATTTTTCATTTCAAAAGTATAGGAGAGGGAAGATAGTTAAACTATGAATTAAGTTTTATGAGTACAAGATTGTTTGGAATTCTGCATTTTAGATACACTAGGAGAAGTAAGATAGTTAAACATCATGCTACCCAAGAAGAAAGAACCTAAAACTAAAAAGAACATCATGCCACCTAAGAAGAAAGAACTTGAAACTAAAAAGGAAGAATCTAAGGTTAAAAAGAAGTCCTTACACCAGTCTATCATGGATATACTCCCTAAATCAATTGGGAGAGGATTTAAGAATTTTTTTAATGATGTGGCTCATGGTTGTCGAGATGCCCTTATCCCTATCTCTGGGTGGGAACTGTTTTGGTACTTTTATGAAAAAAGGGAGGGCAAGATTCTAGTGTCAAATCCATGGGCATTAGATTTGGCCAAGTTAATTATCCTAAATGTTTTTATAGATGTAGAGTTCATCGAAGTATTGGCTCAGAGTTATCATCTTGCTACTAGGTTTGTGAGATTGCCAAATGGTTCACCATTAGTTGTGTTGACTAAAGTGGCTATCATTGAATGTTTTGACCTAAACAAACAAGCCCTAACTAAAATTGATTTGGAAAGAAGTAAAGAAGAATATACTAGATTGAGGAAAATCCATAAAAGTGATGAAGTCCCCATTTACATGAAAAGGGGTGTGAACAATAGGGTGATTCCTATATCCCCTTCCGCTACTGAACCATTTGAAGTCTCAGATTTCCAATTCTATTTCAAGAAAACCTACTTTGCTCTTTTTCAAGTATTTGGGATAGATGCAGAAGAGCGAATGCCAATTAGTTTAATGATGATGGCTATGAGGATCCAAAACCCTGAGATGAAGATTGAATATGATTTTTCCTCATATCTTGAGAAAGGATTACATGAATCATTTTTGCAAGTCAGGGAAAATAGAGCCCCCATAACATTCAGGCAATATTCTTTGTTGTGCCACTTGATATTATACCAGAATAAAGCTAGATGGAGCAAAAGGATGTGTTTGGGTCAAATTGACAAGTAGGAGAATTTGTTGTCATTGCAACTATGGTGTTATATATGGGACAACAAATGTAAGAATTCAAATCATGTGATATTCTATGACGAGTTTGTGTATAGAATTATGAGAGTTCTTGGCCACCAACCACCAAGACTACACACTTGTGCTACAATTGTTAAGACCTTTGGCTTTGAAACCTGAGCAAGGCCATACTCATAAATTTGGTGATTGGTTTTTTCTACCAGATACCACAATAATCAAGATTTATGGATTCCCACATGCCCCTCATATACTGCCAAATTTTGTCCCCCTTCGATTAGCCTTTTTAGAGTTCATGTGGCAGATTCTATGGATGGAAAAGGATGTCATGAGTAAACAAAGGAAGGGTACATTTCTACCCAATTTAACATGTTGGGAACTATCAATGGGATCCAATACACTTGAAGAGTTGCAGAATTATCTAAAATCAAGGTACTCTTTACAGTCTGGAAAGGAAAGAGCTTTTGACCCTAAGGGTCACATGAATTTTGTAAGATGCACCATCCTTACCAAGGCTATGGTTACTCACCAAATTGACTATGAAGAAGATGTAATAAAAAATTGTTTCACTCCTCAATAGGTTTATGATAGGAGGAGAAAATGGGAACTTATGAGAAGGCTTGAGGAAGAAAGAAAGATGAAGCACAGTGGTTTCTTTGGTTATTTTGTAGAGGAAGCAGATCCTATCAAGAGGATTGATATGATAATTGATAAGTTTCATGAATTATATAAGATTGCAGAAGATATGGGGAGACTTGCCCAATTGTGTCCCAAAAGGCTGAGTGGTATTGTAATTAAAAAACCAACTCTAGATACTATTTCATAATGTTGTGATTCTCTAGGATCACCTCCTGAACAACCACCTTCTAAAAAATGAAAGACACAAAGATAGAGCCACTTGTTTCCTATGAAATAAGTGAGGAGGTTGGAGATACAAAAGAAGTAGTTAATATTAAGAAATTTCAAGGATGTTAATACATTTCAAGGATGATGTTGAAGTGGACCAACCTATGCTTGAAACTAAAGCCCACAAACTAGAAGCTAGAGATGATATTGAGGTATGAGGAGAAATAGAAATGCATGAGGATGACAGGGTAGTTGTAGCTCGCAAGTTCTTGTAAGATGATGAATTTACCAAAACCCCTAAATTTAAAGACTTTTGGGTTAAGATGAAAATGAGAGAGTTTGAAGCGAGGGTTGAAATAAATAAGATGGGAGCTAAGGAATCCCAACATGATCAGATAGTAGCCTAAACTTTTAATGAATTAAGGATTGATAATATTGATGCCAGCTCATAAGAGGCTAGAGAGATGATTTTGAAAAGTAATATACTTATTGTCTCTAGTATGGAATTAAAGAAAATGTTTTTACTTGATCAAGTTAGAACGCAAGAGGACCCAATGTTGATTGCTAAGTTTGACTTAGATGAAGGGGTAAGTGGCACAGGGTATAACCCTAAGATTGAAACCTTGGCATTCTCAGCCAAACAAAAGAGTACACAAAAACCAAGGTTACTAGATGTAGTGCAGGAAATGAAAGGGATAGGTATGGTGAAAACATTAAAGGATACATCTCCTCTAGAAGATGCAACCATGAAAATGCATTTAGCTATGTTCACCCAAGTTGTAGTTAATGAGATGGAAGCTAGATTGGGAGTTTACAGAAAGGAACAAAAAATTTTAAATGATGAAGTCAATAAATTGTTCATGGAAAATGTGAAGTTGAAGGAACAATTGAAAGGAGCAGGCCTCTCACAAAACAAGGAAATAATGTTATACTAGCATCCTCTTGCTCCACCAGTTGATATAGAAAGTGCTTCCACTGAACAAGTGAGCATTCTTAGAAAAGAGATTTAAGAGTTAAAGAAAGCCAGCAATGAGGGTAAGGAAGGAGCGAATAAGCAAATCTACAATGTTTTAGAGAAGGCCCTCAAGCATAGGATAAAGCTAATTTTGGATAAGTTGGAAAGTGTGTATGATTGCTACAGCTCACTAACACATGCAATTGATCAAATGAAAACACATCTACCCATACTGGATCTTCTTTTAAGAACTACCAACCCATACACCACACATTGGTAACCTTGTGCAAAATCTTACAGAGGTGTACTGAGGCTCCTACAACATTAAAACCTACAGAGCAAATAGCCAAAATAGTTATAGATGAATTCCAATATATGCAAGGAGAGGACCCAAAGATCAAAACAAGAATAGATTCATTTCATACTCTAAATAAGTGGTTTGTCCCAAAACTATTGAAAGATGATGACCACTTGAAGGAACTCAAGGAATGGAAGAGTGAATTTTTCCAGATTGTTTCACAGTGCATCACTCACATACAAAAGGATGGTGAGTTGAGTCTTGACAGGTTCGAATTAATCATGGATGGAGTAATAGCATTGGATGTTGGATATTCTAAGTTTATCATGGATGGAAAGGTGTTACTAAACAACCGATGGAAGACTCACCTTGCAAATATATTAAAAATTCAAGAATACAAATGGCCACATGAGTGTAGAATGTATGAGTGGGAGTAGAGGTATATGGGTCCTCCCTCCGAACAATAGACCTTGGGGCTGTCACAATGGAAGAACCACACATTTAGATACACTAATATGGAGAAAGGACCTTGAATAGATCTTCATTGATCATGGGTGCCTTATGGAGATTAACGAATTATGGTGTCATGAGTGTTGGGAAATTCATTATTTATCTATTTTCTTTGTTTTATGTTTTAAGAAAAACTAATGTTTAGTCTAGTTTATACAAAGAGGCATGAATTTTGAAAAGATGCCATATTTTGTAACGGTTTGAACTAACATCGAATTTTGATATTATCATCATAGGCATTTATAAAAATATATAAGAGGAGACTTATGTTATATTGTAATATCTATTTGAAGCAATCAATGGGCAAGAAGAATTAATTTGGTGCTTGAATTTTGGTCTCAATTATTTGTTGATAATACTATGTATGATTGGATTTTTTATGTACTTTAGGTTGGAATATAGGGGTATAAATTATGAATTGGTGAAAATTATTTGTTCATTATCATTTTCATTGTTGATTACATTGCATTGCACATCTTTCAAACTCAAAGCATTACTTCACATTGCATAACTAATAACTAGATGTTGATAGATGACAAAATTTCAATTACAATATAGTTTTTACAAAGTCACATTGCATAAATAATAAGTATGAGCAACTGCCAATTGCATTTTCTTGTCATGGCATTCCATGAGACCACATTTATTTGAGGCATTGCTTCAAACAGTTCATTGCCTTGTCTATGCTACCACATTTTTCATACATATTGTCTACCAAAGCATTTTATCAAACAGTTCACTACCTTGTTGGTATGGCTAAAGGCCTAAAACAAGTTCTTTTAAACAAGCTATGGATGCTTGAAAAAAATCTATTGAAGCATAATAGTAAGCAATAGCATAGACAAGGTAGTGAACTAGTTGAAAAAATGCCTCAAAGAAATGTGGTCTCATGGTGATGGAATGACATGACAATCCATAACAATTTGCTTTTCATGGTATTCATCATGGAATTCCATCACCATGAGACCACATTTCTTTGAGGCATTTTTTCCAAAGTTCATTTCCTTGTCTATGCTACCACATTTTTTATACATGTCTACCAAAGCATTTTATCAAACAGATCACTACCTTGCTACTATGGCTAAAAGCCTAAAATAGGTGATTTCAACCAAGCTATGGATTCTTAGAAAAAATATATCAAAGCATAATAGTAAGCAACAAGCTATGGTCTCATGGTTTTTTTTTGGCACAAAAACAGGGTGATTTTATTTGCATTTTTTTGCATGTTTTAAACTCATTTTTTTGGCAATTTTGCTGTTTGAAATGGGGAAAAATCTTTGTGGTCAATTTTGTGCATTTTTTAATTGTAGGATTCTCATAGTTAGATAAAAAGGTAGTGTTCATTAAGGAATGTAAAATATGCATAGAGCCTTTGAATTATACCTGTACTGTGCAACGACATTGAATAATATAGCAAACCATTTTTTCTTCACAGGGCAGCATTTTCTTGTGTAACAGTTGACTGAGACAACTCTTGTTTAAATTGACCACCCTCTCATGAAATATCATTCATATTATAATATTTCATGATCTTATCATAGTAAAGGTGATTATGAAACCACTGGCTTCTACTACATGGAATCAGTCAAGGAAAGCCAAAGGTCATGGGGTTTTGTGGACATGTTCAATTGAAGTTGGGAGATCTTAAGATTTCTCTCTCAAATTTTCAAAAGGTTCTGGATGTCCACCCTAAGAAGTGTGAGAGCTTAAAAGTTGTAGGCCATATATATGCTCAGCAAGGGAAGGAAGAGAAGGCTTTGGAAAATTTAAGAAAGGAAACTCACATAGATCCACGTGATGCCTATGCATTTATCAAGATGGGTGAGTTATTAATATTGACAAACCCCAGTGTAGCCTTAGATTCTCTTAATATATCAAAGTCTCTTCTGAAGAAGAGCAGAGAAGAAGTACCCATAGAGTTGTTAAACAACATTGGGGTACTTCATTTTGAGTTTGATGAACTAGAGTTGGCTCAACAAACTTTTAAGGAGGCATTAGGAAATGGCATTTGGGTTGAATTCATAAATAAAATGATGAGTGCCAATTATGCAATTTTTTTTGTGCACTTTAAGGATATGGAATTCTTCCATCAACTAGACTAAGACGGTGTTTCACTTGAGTTACCATGGGTTAAAGTCACAACACTATTTAATCTTGCTAGGTTGTTTGAATAGCTACATGATACTGAAAAAGAAAATCTTTTATACAAGCCAAAATTGTTCAAGTTTCCTGATTATATGGATGCATATCTACATGTTGCAACCATGGCTCAGGCTCTGAATGAGATTAAACTAAGCCTAAAATTGATTGGGGATGCACTTAAGGTGGATAAAAACTCATCAAATGCTTTATGTATGCTTGGAAACATGGAACTAAAAATAGATGACTGGCTTAAAGCAAAAGAAACAATTAAAGTAGCATGCCAACTTATCTTGGCTAATGAAGCAAAATAAAAAAATTGATGAAGAACGAAGGATTCAAATGGAAAGGAGAAAGCAAGAGCAAGAACTTCGGTAGGTGATGCAACAAGAGGATAAATTTGAATTTGTGAAGGAATTATCAAAGATTAAGCTTAAGGACATGGATGATGATGATGAGGTTGGTCAGTCTAAGAAGAAATAGAAGAAGGAAAAGAAGAAAAAGAAGAAGGATAAGGACCACAAGGCTTATAATCCTTATATGGAGGAACCTGATGTTGCCATGGAAGATGAGACAAGTTATATGAGCAATAACACACAAGATGATGAAGAAAATTCCCAGGATCTTCATGCAGCTGCAGGTCTAGAAGACTCTAATGATAGCGAGACAAATTCTCTAGTTTCAACAAAATCATGAAGGAGACATACATACTCTGATTTTGAAGATGATGAACCATTGCAAAAATAGAGTTTGAAAGAAGATGATCCATATGATGATGATATCTAGGCTTCCTAAGCTTTAACCAAACCTAGCTCCTATTTTCTAAGACAAAATTCCCCAAGGCCCATGGGAAATGAAGGATGAGCGTTTGAGATTCAACTTGGTTTCATTTTGAAAAGGGTACTTTACATTGTACAAGATTTGTTTAACACCAGAATAATTTAATCCACCTATTTGGGACTATAAAATAAAAATAGATGAATTAATCTATTTTCAATTATAGGTTCTTTTAATCTAGAATCTGATAGAAAGATAAAGCATAATACATTGAAGGACACAAAAAAGTTATAAAATAAAGACTAAAATAGGTTGCCCATGAAAAACAAGAAAGAGGAAAAATGAAAAGATAGCATACAGATTATTCATTTGAGGTTTTCGATAAGATCTCATTTAACTATGTCAAATGGATTTGGAAGGGACAAAGCATATTTGATTGACTAAAATTTTGAGGTATCTTATCCATCATCATTGTATACACCATCTTCTCTCTTGGAATCTATTTCTACAATGCACTAAGCCTAGAATTGATTGGGGATGCACTTAAGGTGGATAAAAACTCATAAAATGATTTATGTATGCTTGGAAACATGGAACTAAAAACAGATGATTGGATTAAAGCAAAAGAAATAATTAAAGTAGCACGCTAAATTTTCTTGACTGATGAAGCAAAATGAAAAGCTAATGAAGAACAAAGGATTCAGATGGAAAGGAGAAACAAGAGGAAGAACTTAACCGGCTAATGCAACAAGAAGAGAAATTTGAACATGTGAAGGAATTATGGAAGAGTAAGCATAAGGGTATGGATGATGACAATGATGAGGCTGGTCAGTCTGAGAAGAAACAAAAGAAGGAAAAGAAAAAAAAAAAGGATAAGGACCACAAGGTTTATGATTCTTATATGGAGGAACCTAATGTTGCCATGGAAGATGAGCCAAATTATATGAGTGATAAGGCACAAGATGATGCAAAAAATTCCCAAGATCTTCTTGTAGCTGCAGGTCTAGAAGACTCTAATGACAATGAGACAAATTATCTAGTTTCAACAAAATCACGAAGGAGACATGCATACTTTGATTTTGAAGATGATGAACCATTGCAGAAATAGAGTCCAACAGAAGATGATCCATATGATGATGATGTATAGGCTTCCTGAGCTTTAACCAAACCTAGCTCCTATTTTCCAAAACAAAAATCCCCAAGGCCCATGGGAGATGAATGATGAGCATTTGATAGACTGGGTGCACGATGTAATCCATAGTTGGCACTGAGACCCTTGGCCAAACCCATGGTGGAGCATCTCACCATTCCCTTCATTGTGAAGAACAATGTCGAGGTGGACATGTTGGAGGTGATTAGCTCGCTCTCTCAAAGCATTGTATAGTGTGCAAGGCCTCTAGTAGAGCCTAATGTGGATGATACCTCTAGGCCCAAAGTTCCACCCCACCATTTTCACACTTACGGTGTTGTTTGCACACATGATTATCAAATTCCTTGGGATGCAACTACACAACCTACATCAACTATAGAGGGGATGGTTATGTTAGATGCATTACTGAATGAAACATTCGGCATTGATACTCAAGTAAAATTTAGCAAGTTCATTTAATTTTGTTTATTAAATTCTATTTTGAAATTTAAGAAAAAATAAATTAGTAGAATCAATATGATGAAAATTTAGGGTCGGAGTGTTCATGATACATGCACCATTGCTGCAGACCCCTATTTCTTTTTGACATCGAGTCCATAGGTATGCAACTAGTATTAAATAAATAATTATTGCATGTGAACAGTTCTTCAAATATTATTTGAATTATCATCTTATAACACACTTTGGATGTCTAATAGTTTGTAAGTGGACCTTCGAGCTCCACACCTCACTATTCATGTCCTCAAACAACTTTCACTCAGGTAACCTTTATTCATTAATTTGGTGTTGTAAAACAATGTTAGCTAGTTTTTGTAATTTTGCGTATACAAATCTAAAAAAATGATGAGAAACACAAACATTGGTTGGTCTTGTGAGATCCTAATTATATTTACCATTCAATGTCCATATCATTCTTCTATTCCTATCATCACACATATTTTAACCATTTTATATCACATATCCCAATCTTTAACACCTTATATATTATACCACCTTCCTCCATATTTCATCTTATACACATATCCTTACAAGAAACCTTTCCTTCTACTAATTATTGACCAAATCTCTTATACATTATTACTACACACCTCAAGTTCCCACTTCATGTCCTATATTCAAGCCTTAGACACCACCTAATTCACTTTATGGTCTAACATTCCCTCCTAATTACATCCCATTGACCTCTAATAATTTACCTTAAATTTGTTTTATTATCCCATCCTAGCTCATCCAATTTATCTCTACTAGTCCATTTTATGTTTCATCATTCCCTCTTGATTGTGTCCCATTATCTTCTCCTAATTCAATTTATGTTCCTTTATTCCTTCCTAATCCCATCCCATTAACATTTAATAGTTCACCCTATTTTCCATGATCACCTCCTAGCCCATCCCACTAATATCTAAAAGTCCATCCTATGTTTCATTATCCCCTTCTACTCCCATCTTATTGTACACTCTATTATTTCACCTTATGTTCCATTATGCGCTATGTTCCACCCTTTGTTCCTCTATCCATTCTATGTTATACTGTCTTTGTCCATGTTTCATCCTATAAATCTTCTCCATTATTACTACACACCTCAAGTTCCCACTTCATGTACTATAGTCAAACCCTAGACACCTCCTAATTCACCCTATGTTCCATTATTCCCTCCTAATCCCATCCCATTAACCTCTAATAGTTCACACTATATTTTGTTATCCCATCCTAGCCCATCCCATTAATCTCTACTAGTCCATCCTATGTTCCATTAACCCCTTCTATTCCCATCCCATTACCCTCTCTTATTTCACTGTATGTTCCATTATCCACTCTTGGTCTTGTCCCATTATCTTCCCCTAATTCACCCTATGTTCCTTTATTCCCTCATAATCCCATCCCATTAACCTCTAATAGTTCAACTATTTACAACCTACTAATCTATTGCCAAATCTACTTTTAAACATCCTATCAAACAAAATATGTCTTAATGGATACATCTTTCCTACAATAAACATTTTTCATATCAAGCTACTCTTTTCTGGCAATAAAATCTTATAGTTGTTGATCTATTTGGTATTTGAGTCTTTTATTACTTGATTTATCTTATTGTTCTATTCCAATGTTCCTCAAGGATATCTCAAAATGATTAGAGGAGCAAGAATGGGGCAATGCCATTGCTTTAATATGTCATGTTTGTGGAATGTTTTTAAGAATTGTTATGATAGGTATGTTTCCTTGTGTACATTGTGCTAGATTTGAGCATTAATAAATCACCCTATGTACATAAGGTCATTGAATTACCTTTATGCATTAGGGTCGGCATGTTGTGAAGCTATGTTCCCTTAGATATTCTAAAAAGGTTCTATATGTCTAGTACATTTAAGAACAATCCTTTTTTCATGTCTCTGTCCTGACAATGGCTATTGAAGTCACCAAGGTTTGTCTCAACTTGGTGTATATATATCCATTTGTCTCTTATCAAAACTTTAGGCAAATGAAAACAGACACCGCCATAGAAACTTATGCCTTGCTGTGCATACATCTGCTTGTCACATAATAAATCACTCTATGATGATAAAAAATGCACAAACTAAAAAGCACCTACTATATCAATCCATATCTTTCCATTTACATCACTCATCAATTAACATTCACTATCTTATCACTATCTTTCTTCTATACTAATCTTTCTTCCATTTCCAAATCGTTCATATTCTACTCTTTCCAATTCATTCATCTCTATCACATCTTTTTAATCTTTTTTGAGAGTTGAACTTTCACAATTTCATTCTTCTGTCAAACTCTTGAGGGGGTATCGTGCATTCATTTTTTTATTTCATTGGGGAAAACTGGGACATGTCACTTTTTTTGAAATAACGCTATAAAAATGCATTGTCTCAAAGAGGGCAAAATGTAGACACCTAATTCTGACTAAATGAATTAATTATCATTTTCATTTCATCCTGATAATTAAATAATTTCATATTATTTAATTAAATTCACATTATCTATTCCTCTATATTAATTAAATAATTAAGGTTATTTAATTAATTTCCTAATTATTCTTTTATTCTAAAAGTTTAATTAAATAATTCATTATTATTTAATTAATTATCCATTTTTCACTTCCTAAATTAAATAATTGTTTTAATTATTTAATTAATCTAATTTAATTCCTCAACATTATCTTCTTCCAAAATAAATCAAATCATATATTTTATTTATTAAATTCAATCTTGCACATGTAAATAATAATTAAATTTATTTGATTATTAAATTCTCATGCAAATTACTTATCTATTTATCATCTCAAAGTTAAAAAAATTATTATTTGATAAATTCCCACTTCTTGAATTAATTTTTTATTATTATTTAATTTATTTCTCAAACATTATTTAAAATAAATAAAATCATTTATTTTATTTATTGAATCCAATCTTGCACATTCAAATAATAATTGAATTTATTTAATTATTAAAATTCTCATGCAAATACCAACTCACTTATTAACTGAGACTTACTCTTAGTCCACTAATCAATCTAATTAGTCAACTCCTCAATCAAATCCACTTCACTCCCACTCACTTTGAGTCTTCTAATCAATCAATTTAGTTAACTAACTATCAATCTTAGTTAACATGTTAATAAATCCTCTTAACTAAATCATGTAATCAGTTATCTAAAATCATGCATCCAGTTAACTATTAATCAATTCCTCTCATCAATTCTCAACCATTGATCATTTTCAATCTCTCATCTGATCATGATCATTGTGTTGAACACCCAAAATACTAAGATTGGGGGTGAATATTATTCATTGAAATTCATTAATCTTCTTCAACTTAAACATTCATTCATAACATCACATCAAACTTGCAGAAATGGAATTGAACAATTAAAGCATGCATCACATCAATGAACACAAGAACACCATATTTACATGGAAAACCCTTGAAAGGGAAACTATGGTGAGGATTAGCTCAGAATGTATTATAACTAGTTACAATGGATTACAAAATGGAGGACTCACTATCCAAAAAGAATGGCTCACTACCCAATGGACTCAATCTCCAAAATAGAAAGAGAGAGAAGAAAGGGTGGCTCACTACCAAGGATGATCTACTAATGATGCATCTACAACATTGTGAAAATACAGTTCCAATAGATCTTTGAAAACCAACTTCACACACTTTATACTTCACCACAATCACACTTCACACCTCTCTACATCAAATCTTGCACACACACTCTACATCCATTCAAATCATACTTCGCACAATAAAATAATCTTGTATATATACTACAAACAAGCATAGCATCAATTAGGTCAGCCTAATTAGATGAAACGTGCAACACCATAAGTTGTCAGCTCAAAACTCCATCACACATGCTTTGAGGAATAAGCCAAAATGTGTTCTTTATCAAAATAGGTTGACATGACCTATAATCACTCTGATAAATCTACTCCATACATAACTCTACATGACCCCAAAACCCTTAGGTCGATACCACATAACAAAACTAGTGAAGCCACGACTGAATGAACCAACGATTCATCCAAAACTCTACATGTGGACCATCAAGTCACTTGAAACTTGGAGTGCATACTTATCTGGCAGCCTCAAACACTTCCTCAAAACCACACAACATGACAATCATCCGTAGTGGAATGCAGAGCATTCCAATCATGCACTCTACAACTACAACTTTGTCATTATTAAGACGATACTCTTTCAATGATATCTTCAACTACGGAAGACATATAACTATGAAAATTTGGATCTAGACACCTTCAACAAATTCCATCAACACCTCAAAACCACATGACAAGATGATGCAACATGGAGCAATTCGGACCATAAAACTATTCCTCTATAGCATACTACTACAATCTAGGACTTAGCTAATTTCACACTTGGTCTTCTCCAGTCTTCTCTGAACTATGTACATATAGATGCACCATCACTTCTACAATGTTTTCTATCAATGAAAAACCATATACTGTCCATAGACTATGATGCTCATTTTTCCAACAATCTCCCCCTTTGTCATTAATGGCAACACACTTCTCCAAAAATACTCCCCCTTTGACATTAAGGGAAAAGGGTAACAAACAAACACTTCTCTTCTTCACTCACCCTTACTGATATATTTACATGATAGTAACTCTCCTATCTGCTTCACTCCCCCTTTCTATATTATCCATCAAAAGTGACAAAACTTGCACCGTAGCACTATCTACTAACTCCACATATGTAAATTGAAATAAAAAAACTATCTACACAAGAAAAAAATGTACATATTAACTAGATGAGGGTAGAATACCTAGATATGATGCCTTCAATTTTGAAAGGTGTGCCTCTCATTCTTTCTTTGCAACTTCCCAATGCTTCTTGGAAAAATAAAGCATATGACACTGACTTTCGAACCGAATATGGAGGTCTTCTCCTTCATCTAGAGAACTTGGCACTTGATTCTTTTGCACAACTTTCTTAGCATCAGCCAAAAATCTAGTTAGAGATGTAAGCATTGCACTTAATACCATATCTCAAATCTGCCTGTACTACATTATGTTCTTCTCTTTTTCAATGATTTCTCTTGTAGCTCCATCTGTATCACTCACTAGATTATAAACACTTGAGGATTGAGAAATTTGAGACTCAATAAATTCCATCTGATCTTTGATGCTCCTTGTATAAACTAGCGACTTTAAATAGAACTGAGATAATTGTTTGGATTCTTCCAAACACTTTTGAACTTCCTTTAAGTTTCCTTGCAACTTAGCATGTATAGTACCACATTTATCAAAAATATATGCATACCTTTTTATCATTGAATTTCTTTTCCATTTCCTTCACAATATTTTCTTCCAAACCAACAAAATATTCTTTAAAGGAATCAAGTAATAACCTTAATTGTTGCACACTGGATAAAGAATTATCAATAAATATTCTAGGAATACCTTCCTACAACACCTTCACAATGTCATCCACCAATTTTGTAGTCTTCTAGTGAGTTTGAAGAATTTCCTTGCGGAGGCATGAAGTACATCACCAAGATGCAATTTATGAAGAGGAGAAATCTTATCTAGATCTACCTGACCTTGTTTCATAGGGATTTGTTGCAGTTGTGTAGACACCACCAATTGGAATTGTAACTACGTATCTATAGATCTTTTAATGAATCTCTAGAGGGTTCAGAGTATTCACCACTAGTTTTCTTTTCTTCTTCATTATTATCATTCTTCTCCTTATCACCATTGATAGAACATTATTCAGTATTCTTCTCAACTTTCGAAGGAGTCAGAGTTTCTTCTTTTTGTGCCTCAAACTTCTTTGGTACATCTCGCATGCCTTATTTACTCTTCTCAACATCTATCTCCACATCTGGAGGGAGAAAATTTTGTTCATTTTGAGCTTCATTCTTCTTCAAGACAATATTCTTATCTTCTTTCTTCTCTTAATCAATAGTATTCTCCACAATTGGAGGGGTTTTATCTATCACCATATCTTCCTGCCCAAGCTCATGCTCATGTTGTTCATTGACAGGCTCATTTCTCTCTAGGAGGGTTGCATCTTCTTGCATCTGATCTTCATCACCTAGAGGAACTACCAAATTTTTTACAAGTTCTTCAACATTTTGTGATGTCTCTTTCCTTAGCCTTTCTATAGCCTCCTTATCTCTGATCATAAGAGTATTAAATCTTTGCTTAGTTCCAAATTTGTTTCTATACAACTTAGATAAATTTCCCTATCCTCATGAGACAATGAAGAACCAATCTTCTCCAAGTAAAAATCCTTCATCTTAGCATCCTCTTGAATAGCCTCTTGTCTTCTAGCACTCAACACACCTTACAGATCATCAATAAATTGATCTTCAATCTCACTAAGGATAGTATTGAATGTAACCATGCATTTTACTTTAGCCTCTACTATTGTTGCCTTATCTTCATTATTTGCATCTAGATACATTGCAACATTTTCCTTCAACATCCCAAACTCTATGTAATCCCACTGACAATGCATCTAGCCTCATAGGATTATGCTCTCTAACAAGAGGGGTATTCTCTTTCTTCTTTCCCTTACCTTTAGCTGATTTTTCTTTTTCTCTTGACTTAGAACTCTTTTCTCTTCTTTGAAAAACAAAAGCTTTCTTTTTCCTTTTCTACTTCCTCTTCACTTTTTGTATCCACCACATCATTTTTTATTCTTTTTGAATTGGTCTCTTCCTAAGAGACCTGAGAGTTCTTTTTTCGGACCAACTAAGGTCCTTCCTCTTCCTCATCATCTTCTTCTTATTCTTCACATTTGATGTACTTTTCTCTTATTTCCTTTTCTTTCCTTCTTCTCTTTGCAGGTGTTTGTTGCATAGTGGTGTTGGATGTGTCTTTCTTCTTGGAACTCCCTATAAGATTTTCTCTAGAGGACTTTGAAGCATCAGAAGAGGAGAAAAAGGTTCTAGTTGACCTTCTTGTTCTTTGTGGAGTAGTCTGTGGAGGGGAAAATATGTATTTAGATCTCTCCGTAAGGCCTTCAGGGGCACCATAAAATCTTTCTAGATTAGCTTTCATCTTCTCAACTCTCTTTCTAATTTCCTTCTCCTTTTCAATATTTAATTGAATTTTTTCTCTACATCTATTCCAAACCTATCCATTGTTGGATCTCTAGGTTTACTCAACACTAACTGTGCAAAACTAGTAAGTTCAGCTTTTGTCACTTCATAAGCAAGCTCCAAAACCCAAACAATTTTGGGTTCAACTACTTCCATGAAGTAGTGATCTCTACTCATTATGAAAGTTATGTCATTCTTATACTTCTCAACAACACTTGTCAAAATCCTATATCTCTCTTGCATCTTAGCTTGGAATGTCTTGAAGAATCCCCACAACATGGAATTTTGGGATTCTAGGTCTACAAATCTTCTCAAATGATCCCTTATTTGCACAACTACTGGAATACTATCATCCCATATAACACTATTTTCTCTAAGCAACTCCCTAAGAAAGTAAAATAAAAAATAACAAGAGTCCCATACTGGAATGGGTACCTTGACTCTTTTGTCTTTTGTAGGTTCTCCATAAAATGCAGTCTCAGAAGCTCACAAATCAATGTCTTTTCCTTCCTTCACCATTTGGTATGTTGTATGAATTATGGTGGTAGAAACAAAGTTCTCTCTATTTGTATAGAAGATCTTATATCCAATCATCATTGAAGCATTCTTCACTGATGAATCTTCAATATCATTCACCATTAGGGCATGCTTATCAAACTTTTCGCTGATAGGCTTCATCACAACATTGTTCTTTATGGCCTTCAATGTAGGAACCAGTTCAGTGGACCACAAACCAGTGATTTCCCTAATTGAATTCTTGTTAATCATGTGTGACATGTTCAACCACATGAATTTATCATGAATTCTACTCAGGAAAAACTTCACCCACTCATCCTCATAGCAAAATTTGGGAAAGTTGTTTTGCACATCCAATTTCTTCTTTGTCAAACTCTCATACTTAGGTTTCAGCTCAAAGTCATCACTAGTTAGCACCTTCAACCAAAATTCCACCATCTTCAAATGTGTTATGCCTTGCATAACCACCCCAGTTTGTTGTGGAACAAAATGGGTCCCCCTTGTTCTTTTCTTTTCCTTTGGCCTTTGGTTTCCTCCCTTAGGCATTTTTCTTTTGTTCTATCGAATGTGGAACCAGGACCAATATTGAGCTTGGAGTTGCATGCAAAAGTTTTTGGTTTTGCACCGTTCTCAGTTCCGGTTTTGACAGTTCCTTTATTTTGGTGTCTTTTGTTCTATCAGATCCGGGTCCGGACCTAAATTGGAATGTTGAACTCTTTGAGGTTTCCGATCCGTGTTCCATCCCGGCCCCGACTCCGCCTTTCCCTTGGTCTCTTTCTGTGGTTGGTTGTTTTCCTTTCCGTTTTATGCCCTATGTCTTGGGGGGTTTCCCCTCTTCCTTGGGTATTTTCGTGTCTTTTGTTCTGTTGAATCCGGGTTCGGGTCCGAACCTAAATTGGAACATTAAACTCTTTGAGGTTTCTTATCCGTGTTCCGTCCCGGCCTCGACTCCGCCTTTCCCTTAGTCTCTTTCTATGGTTGGTCGTTTTCCTTTCCGTTTTGTGTCCCATGTCTTGGGGGTTTTCCCCTCTTCCTTGGGTCTTTTTGTGTCTTTTGTTCTGGCAGACCCGAAACCGGAACTGGAACCAAACCCTGAAACTTTAATTAGTTTCTAGTTCGTGTTCCATTCTAATCTCGATTCTGCATGTTTTGTTCTTTCGCTTTTGTTCCTTTTGTTTTGTCGGGGATGTTTTCCCCCTTTCCTTTTTTCTTCCTTCGTCTACCTTTGTCATCTTTTTGGATGTTGTCGAAGGCAGGACCGGAATGGAATCCAAAATTGAAACTTTGAAAAGTTTCTGGTTTGGTTTTGGCTCCGATCCCGGTTCCATTGTGTTCGTTTGTTTTGCCCCGGTTCCGATCGTTTGGTCGCGGGGTGTTTTTCTTCCTTTCCCCTTTTCTTTTTCATTCTTTTGTCATCTCTTTCTATGTTGTCAGATGCGGGATTAGGATGGAATCCGAAACTAAAACTTTGAAGAAGTTTCAATCTCAAATTTAGTTTCGCCCCCGCCCCCGTTGTGTGTCACCCGAGATCAATTTTTGCTCTGATCTTGCCTGTGTTTGTTTCCATCTTTGTCCCTGGCATTTGGTTTCTTTTACGGGCGCGGAGCCGGAATGTGGGATGAACTTGGAAGTGGTAATTATTTCCATGGTTAGTTCCCATCCCGACTCCGGTCCCGGTTCCGTTTTCTTTTTTAGCCCCACCCCCGCCGATTTTAAAGGGGGGGTGTTGTTTCCAGTTCTGTTTTGGTTCCACCCCACCAGGGTTGGGTTTCTTTTGTCTAAAAGTTGAAGGCATAGTAAAATTGAATGAAATCATAAGCAATAGTGTATTTTATTATAATATATTTTATACGCTTTTGGGGACTAATGGAGACCTTGTTTTGTAGGATTAAGTCGTGTACAAAATGATATTTCTCAAGGAATCTCGTTGAAAGATGGTGACTTCGGCGAAAATTCTTGCCGACCCGATAGGGTCTTGCCGGCATATTTTGTGCCCTCGGTGTAGCATGTTGAGCTCGGTGTAACATCTCGCCGACCAAGCAAAGTCTCCCCAAAATGAAATGAGCTCTCGGTGAAAGGACGTGACTTCGATGTAATGTCTCAGTGAAGGAAGTTAGTCTTGCCAATAGGAGATGATATCGGCATAAGGTCTAGAGTGAGAAGAAGGCCGAGGGAAGAAGGAAGAAACCACGATTCATAGTGACAGTTGTGAGGTTTGCTGGCAAAGGTAGCTTGGCATTAATGGTAATGCTTTAGGGCATTCAAGGCGGCTCGGCATAGGAGTTCGAAGATGGACATGAAGGCTAGAGTTAATGCGGTAGCTGCAAAAGATCTACAAATCATCCCAAGAACAATCTTTCACCAACATGGACAACGAGGATGCAATTCAATGTAGCATTAACTATATTCAAAAGATCTGAGGGCTGACCCTCCTGCAACCAAGTGAGATATTTTGTAAACCTTAAGATAGGGGCTAGCACATTCTTTTTGGTACACTCTGTATATATGGCATTCTTGCCTCTTTGCAAAGGTTGGAGGTTGTAGGGTTAGAAAGTTAGAGAGTTCTAAAAATGGTTAGAGAAGGAAGTAGGAGTTTTAGAAAAGGTAGAGGAGACAAGACTGCATCCTAATTCTTTGTAATGGGAGCTTCTTTTTTCTTCTTAGTTAGGAGTTAGATTCAGCAGAAGCCTGTAATATATTTTTCAAGTTTTATTAGTATAGATGGAAACAATTTGGAGTCATGGATTTTCTGTACACTGGTGATTGTGCTAGCTTTGTAAATGTTGCTTATCTGTTTCACTAATAGTAGAAGCAACCAGATTAAAATCTACTTCAGATTGTGTTTCAGAATGTTGTTTATCTTGGTTTAATCATTTGATTTTGAGAAGATTTCAAGGAATGAAGTTTGATTTTATGTTTTGTTTAAAAGGTTACTTGCAATCTATTATTGAAATCAGCACTGTGAATGAATGAAAATGTGTGTTAGTCACAAGTTAATTTTGTTCTGCAGTTTTAGTTAGGAATTCCTTGAAAGGTAACGAGTTTGGTTAAGTTGGATGAATTAACATTCTTTTTTGTTCTGAAGCTCTGATCTATCTTTTTATGTTTATTTAAAAAACCCTGGTTAGAGTAGGTTTAAAGTTTATGTTTGATTTCAGAACAATCTAGAAGCTCAACACCAACAGGCCCCTTGAACATTACTGTTACATTGACCACTAACCAACATTAGCACAGTTGAGAACCAACTACAAAGACCTTGGGAGAAAGATATCCATGTGATTATATTTCTCTTTTAGGAGAAATAGAGTAGCAATATTCTATTTACATGTTGTTGTGCCATCAGACACGTCAACAAAATGATCATACTCTTCCATTTTCGTATGAATATAAATCTGCACATCCTCTGTGTGCATCAAACCACTTAGAACCCTAGAAAATGCACCTTCCTGATCTGTCTCCATAGATTTGTATAGGTGCTTCTTGAATTTAGGTCTTGGTTGTTGAATCACGTCAATCACTTGTGGAGTAAGCATCTTGAATTTCACAAAACTAGGGTTTACAAGAAAATTATAAATACCTTAAGAAATTTCTCTGGTAGGGTTTTGCATAGCGCCAAAATTGCTTCAACACTGATTTTCTTTTCTCTCCACTTCAAATCCTCAATCACAAATGACTTTTGAATATGTGAAAAGACATATTAACCCTTTTTTAGTGACCTAATATGCATTAATTACACTAGGTAAAGTTAGGTCGAAAAAGTTGTCAAACCCTCACTGTGTTATCACAGGCACTCTTAATCACTCGATAATTTTTTGTAATAATTTATTTTTCAACAATAGATCAACCATATCTATGTATCAGTATGTTGAATATATCAGCATCAAATCTTTAGTAGGGGGGTGGAAAGTTTTCTTCTAAAACTCCCCTTGAGACAAAGCTCTTTATCTAGTTTCCAAAAGAAACATCTGCACCAACATTTGGCACAAATGTACTCTTCACATCATTCTCTTCCTCTTTCTTCCATATCTTGTTCATCTCCTTCTTCATCTCAACCAAATCAATTTTCTTTACTGAATCATTCTTATTTTGTTAACCAAAGGGTTTCACATTCTTATTTCTACAAAACTTAGCTATGTGTCCTGGTTTGTTGCATTTATGACATATGACACATTTTTTCTAAACAAACTTACTTCTTTACATTTTAGAATTGTATTCAAAATCCTTATTCCCAAATCCATTGCATGTATTACAGTAACCATTGAATGATTGAAACATCATACCATTACTATAACCATTCATCATTTGACTTCTACATTCACTAGCTTTATGACCAAATCTATTGCATGTATAGCATTGACCAAGAAAAGAATGAGTATTTGATTCATCCTGCTTCTATACTCTACTACTCTATGTCCAAATTTACTGCAAGAATAACAATAACCATTAAAAGATGAATACATTTGTGCAATAGGTTGTCTGATAGGAGGTCTCTTGAAATATTTCTTCTATTTTGGACCTATCTGACATTGTTCTTCTTATCAATAATCTTCGTTTGTTCATTATTCTTCTTTTCAACATTATTTGGAATCGGATTTTCCTTTGAGCATAATCCTTCTTTGTCCTTACAAGCCTTTTGTTTTACAATCATTTCATCAAGCAAGGTGGAGCTCTTCTTGAATTTTTCTTTCTCCAAATATGTCCTCAAAGTCACTATTTCTTCTTCAAACCTTGAACATTTTGCAAATTTGTCTCTCAATTTGGCATTCAAGCAACCTTCAACTCTTTGTCCTTCTTCAACTTACACTTTCAAATAGGTGATTGTCTCATATGATTGTTTGAGCTGCTTATTTCTTTCCTTGAATCTTTCTTTAACTTTCTTGAGTTGTTCACTCATATTCTTGATACATTCATTTGCATCCTTGAGATTTTCTTTCAAATCTCTATTCTCACATTTTTCTTTTAAACCCAAATCATCAAGGGTTGATTTGAGTTCCACTTCCATATCAACTTCGCAGTCTTCTTCAATAAACCATTCCATGATAATCTCTTCTAGAGGAATAAGATATCTCCTTGTTGCCATTTGTTCAACCTCCAAGTTCTACCTTGGCGATTAATCCAATTCAAGGAACCAAGCTTTGATACCAATTGTTGGACACCCAAAATACTAAGAGGGGGGTGAATCAATATTCACTGAAATTCATTAATCTTCTTCAACTTAAACATTCATTCATAGCATATCATCAAACTTGCATAAATGGAAAAGAACAATTAAATCATGCATCACATCAATGAACACAAGAACACCAAATTTATATGGAAAATCCTTGAAAGGGAAAAACCATAGTGATAATTAGTTTAGAATAAATTATATTTGGTTAAAATGGATTATAAAATAGAGGACTCGCTATCTAAAAATAATGGCTCATTGTCCAAAGGACTCACTATCTTGAATAGAAAGAGATAGAAGAAAGGGTGGTTCATTCCCAAGGATGAACTACTAATGATGCATTTGCAACATGGTGAAAATACATTTTGAATTAAGCTCTAAAAACTAACTTCACACACTTCATACTTCACCATAATCACACTTCACACTTCTCTCTACATCAGATCTCACACACACACTCTACATCCATTGAAGTCATACTTCACATAATGAATTAACCTTGTATATTTACTGCAAACAAGCATGGCATCAATTAGGTCAGCCTAATTAGATGAAACATGTAACACCATAGCTTGTTGGCTCAAAAATCCATCACACACGCTTTGAGGAATAAACCAAAATTTGTTCTTTATAAAAATAATTCGATATGACCTATAATCACTCCCATAAATCTGCTCCGTACATAACTTAACTCTGCATGACCCCAAAACCCTTAGGTCCACACTGCATAACAAAATTGGTGAAGCCACAACTAAATGAACCAACTGTTCATCCACAACTCGACACACAGGCCATCAAGTCATTTGACACTTGGAGTGCACACTTATTTGACATCCTCAAACACTTTCTCAAAACCACACAACATGACAATCATTCATGGTGGAATGTGGAGCATGCCAATCATGCACTTTGCAATTGTAACTCTACCATTACTGATGATACTTTGTCAATGATTTCTTCAATTGTGGAAGACATATAACTATGAAACTTTGGATCTAAACACCTTCAACACATGCCATCAAAACCTCAATACTGCATGGAAATATGATGCAATGCAGAGTAATGAGTACCATAAAACTATTCCTCTATAGCATAATACTGTAATCTGGGACTTAGCCAATTTCACACTTGGTCTCTCCAGTCTTCTTCAGACTATTTACATACAGATGCACCATAACTTCTACAATGGGTTGCCATCAATGACAACACCATATACCATCCATACACCATCATGCTCATGTTTCCAACATGTTGATCAATGTCATCGAGTATCTACAAATTTAATCATCCTCTCCTTCATTTATCATCTCAGATCATGTAAGAAAACTCTACTTGTATTTTGTAGGTGCTTTATGCTTATTGTGCTAAATACAAATCTAAGATCAAAAACATATTGTATAATTTCTCCCAAGGTGAATTAGAGGAGGGAAATGGAGCTACACATAGGATGAATTATATTGTTTTTAATGATTGCATGTTTGCATTTCTTTTTGAATCAATTTACTTTTCTTGATTTATTGTTGTGATCTTCATATGCATTTACATCATTTAAGTTAATTTTTGTGTATACTAAGGTATCTTTATGTTTGTTTATATAGTAATGTGGGCAAAAAAATTCAAAACTTCTCTCATGCAAAACAAGAAACCAATGCTTCCATAGAGTCCTACCACTTCCAAATCAAGAGTTATTATCTAAGTTATCATGCTAAGAAATGTACAAGGAGAATGAATTGGATTATCCATAAATTTCTTCATAGGGTAGAGCCATTTTATGAAAATAAAAGATATTTATAGTTATTTGGATTTTTAACTAACTTTAAAAAGAAAGATATTGCATAACTACATTAGAGAGGTCAAAAAGAATGCCAAATACATATTGTTATCCATATGATTTCTTTTTTAACTCATACAAGATAAGAAGTCAATATTTTCCAATAAAATGGTATCTTGTTAGAAAAATTGGACTAGATTTATGTGTGTGATTGTAAATGAGAAAAAGGTGAAACACATGCAATCATGTGTTGAAGATTTTAGATCTCCTAAAGAGGAACAAAACAAATGAGCAAGATCAAGTTGCTAGTAAGTGTCATTTAACATTTAAGTATTATATTTATGTTTTTAATGATTATTATATTTTTTTCTAAAAAACTAACTAAAGTAATCTTATTGAATTACAGATAATGTTACTCCATTGGTTGATGATGATGATGATGATGTCAAAGAGAGTTTTAGTCATGAGAATAATACCATTGATAATGTTGGTATGATCTTTATTATAAAATATTTATTGATTTTTATGATTTTTAAAATTAATTAATTTTTATTTTAATTATAGATGGTTGTATTCCACAAGAAGATGAAGATGTGATTGGGGTTGTCACTAGAGAAGACCAAAGGATTGGTAATTTTTAATATCCCCATTTTATTAATGAAATATTAAGAGTTTATTTATTTATTTTTACTTAATTATTATTATTTCTATTATAGATGGTTGGAAATCATCTGATGCTTCCAATGATAACTTCCAAAATTCTATTGATTATTTAAATTCACTATTCAAAAACTTACCAAGAAGAGTAGATGAAAAAAATATTTTTAGTCAAGGTGTTTAGAGATTTAGAAAATATTTTCAAGAATCTCTTGCTTCCTCTTCCAAATTTACATTGATCCCTAGCCCAAAGGACATTGCCTATGAGATGAATATCACCATGATTTAGTCCAACAAAAAAACAGAAATGTCATTTTATTCATCAAAGAGGCAATGCCATTCATCAAGACTTGAATGAAAGAGTTGAGGAGCATGAAGAATTCCAATTCCCCTCTATAAGTGGTAGAAAGCAAAAGAAAAAAAAAAAGGTCTTGAATTGTTTAGACATAGCAATACAAGAAGAAAGGGTTATTGTCAGGCAACAACATAGTGAGTACATTTATTCAAAATTATTTTAGTATTTTACATAGAAATAATTCTTGCTCTTATTTCACATGTTAAGAATATGTCGTTGTAGCTTTGGATGATCAAGAGAATACTCATGGCATCAATTGACCTTCTTTATTGATCCAAACCAAACAAAATTAGATCAAATGCGAATTATAAATGGTAATTTTCTAACTATTAAATGTATTCATTCATTAAATGGAATATTTCTCAGTTTCTATTTCTAACCATTTTTGTATACTTAATCAAATAAATAGTAGATACAATTTGTGGACTCGACCATTAATGCTCAGTGTTATCCCTACTCAAAAATTTCAACAAACCATTCTAGGTAATCAAGGATGTTAATATTATTTAGATTAAGTATATATTGTACCATTACACTTAATACTTTATCTATGTCGATTTATTAAATGCAGTTTTAGATGATCAACAAAAGATTGGACAACATAGGTTACCATTTTCTATATTGATCTTCACTAGACACCAGCAACAATGGATGCAATACAATCTCAAGATGGTAAGAAATTATGGAATGATTTTTTAAGAATTTTGAATGTTTACTTTTTTAATTAATTGAATAACTAAATTATGTGATTTAAAAGTTTTGATAACATTTTAATGGAGGACCATGATCAACACTATTATGAATAATTAATACATTTTACTATACCTAATTTTTTTTAATAGTATGTTTAGTACTTAATGTTAGATTGATGGTTGGGGGGGAAAGGGATTCTTTCAGTGTGTAAGTTCAATTACCTTCCCCTTCAACAATTGGAGCTTGGACAGAGTGGCTTATAGATTCAAGATAGAGACATCATCTGTATGTTGTATTTTTGACTTGCATAGTATATACACAAAATTGGCTCATTGGCCTAATTATACTTAATGTAATTATACTTGAGGTTCATAGTTGTTGACCCATTGTATTGTTAATTATTAATTTGATTCAGTGTTTATATTTTTATGTACTATTGAAATTACTTTGTTAATAGAATTGACATTATTTTTGCTTATGTATACAAGTTACATTCATAATTATGAGGTACATGTTTGTAATTATTATTAAAAGTAATATCATTTTTATAGTTAGAATCTAGGGTATGCTACAACAATTGGTTTCAAATCTTATTATTTGGTTTATGGTACAAAGGTCATAATGCTTCTTGAAATTAATAATACAAGGATGTAATAGTAACCATGCAAATAATTGGGTGACCTATTCAACTTAAGGAAAACTCTACATGATTTATAGTTGCAACAAAAATGTAAAGAAAAACAATGTTCTTTTGAACACCTAAGTTTGTAGTGTATGATTTTAAGGATGTATTGAGAAAACTCAAAGGATTCATTAATTCATTGTCCTTATTTAATACTTTGTATAGAGATATTTTATTTACTAGACAACATACCTGAATTCAGCTAGTCTTGTAGCATATTCCTACAACAATCTAAATACATGTCAACTCTCCATGTCTTGTCAACACAATCCCTTTCAATGGAAATTTTTCCCATTTTAATTTTAGAAAAATAAGAGAAAATAATACTTCCTTGAAAAAGGTTCAAACTTTCATGCCAAAAATAAATCCAAACCTTGGACTCCCCCTTCACTTACTCTACCACTTACTTATACAATTGTCTCATTTACAAATTTCATCCAAATAAATTCTTAAAAATATTTTTTCTCAAAATTAATTTAAATACATATTTTATTATTATTATGAAATAATTGTTATTTTCTAGCTTAATGAAAGGGTCGTGAAAATAACTTTTACGATATGGGCTATTGCCCCTAAGTATAACAAGTCTCAAGTATATTAAAACATTCAATAACTAGGAGGAAAATTGATTATAAGAAGGGTATGAGACACTTTTCCCCTAGAAGCTATAACCTTTGTTGTAAATACAACTATATTTAATGATACTAGAAAACTATAGGGTCACAGTAACAAGTTTTAGGAAGAACATGCAAAGCTTATAAATGAAATTAAAAAAATGAGAGAGGTACCCTCAAAAAGTTGAAGATTTGAAGTCAAGAGAAATTTCTAAAATAATTTGTATTCATTATTGATGAGCCAGCCATAAAGTGAAGATGCATTTCTTAAAGATGGTAGTGATTTAAGGGAACAATCAAAGATATCTAGGAAGTCAAGAAAGACACTTAGAAATAATGTTAGTGCAAATATTGAATGATTGATAAAATAACATTTTCAAGGAGATGGTACAAAATTTAATAAGGATGGTAGATGCTAATGGGGATATTACAAAAATGTCAATCATGTATAAGAAAGAGTTATTTCCTTGTATAAAGGTATACAATAAATGGCTTCCTAAAGTTCAATATTAAAAAATAGTTTATATGAATGGTAATATGACCTAGCTTCCACTACTAGGATTTCATCTATCTTTTAGGCCTTTGAATCACTCTATGATGTCTTCGCTTTCATAGGTTGAGTAATAAGTAAACTTAAAACAAAGAGAAGGAAATTTTGGCATGTTGGTTAACAAGGAATAGCTCTTTTATTTGATTCAAATAATAAAATAAAGACCCTTTGGATTTGGAAAGGCGATTTATAGTGATAGATTCCTCTAAACCCTTGTTGGAGGAAAAGAAAATTGACCTCACTCTATGTAGTATGGGGTTGGATAAATTTCTTAAGCTAGAGATAAGAAATGAAACTTTTATCAAAGATGCAAGGATAAATATAGGTGAGTATATTTTTTATTCATTATCTCACCATGCATCTATGTTTTTTTTTAATAAAATATTCTTAATTTATATTTATCTTACTAAAATATTTATGCTTAATGACAAGTATAAATTTGATTGATAAGAAATCATAAAATAAAAAACTCTAAAGCTATCAACATGACCACTAGAAAGATGGTGGATTTCTTGAGTTTGATTTTCTAGTTCATGGTATAATGAATGACAAGATGGATGTATGACAGGAGCTAGAGGTAATATTTAGCATTGATATGCTATGATTTTTGCATAACAAGGGAATATGATACTTTGATTAAGCATTCAACATTATTAGGTAAATTTAATTGCAAAGTAAGTGATCATTAAGTTAATTATGGAGCATTGGTGCTATATAAAACGTAGAAACTTTCTCGTTTAACACAAAATACTTTATTTATTTAGCTCCCAATTGAAAACCAAACAATGTTAAACTTAGCAATCATTATAAAAACATAATAATCCATGACAAACAATAACATATATTATAAATCTAAAAATCTACAAAAATAAACTGATAATCTCTATTGGTATATGGAGCCTAATCAGACTCGAAGGTTAAACTTTTTCCCTACTTTTATTGGTGTGGTTTCCCCCCAATTTATTTAATGGAGGTTTGGGGGCAGCACCCCCAAGACAGGGTCAAGGGGCGGGGTCCAGGGGTAGCACCCCTAGTGCGCTCCCTGTCGCGATACAAGGCAAGGTCGACATAAAAAACCCTATTTTGTAACCGACATAAGTCTTGATAAAAGGCTAAGGATTAGGGTTTCTGTTGACATTATATTGTAGCATTTTGCAGTGATATTGAATTGCAAGCATTACTGGTTGTAATCGGTTCGATTTACTAGATAATAATATTGGACTCCCTAATGGTGGACGTAGTCCAAGTTTGGGTGAACCACGTTAAATATTGTCCCTTGATGTTATTATTTATGTATTTTTCATTCCTCTGTTTAATCTTTATTTGCATATAATTGATATTTTTCTGCATGCAATTCCTAACAATCTCTACCCAACAATTAGTTAATATAAATTAATAGTCCAACAAATATAAGTCTCAAAGTTTATCACAGCCAACATCAGAAATTAGTACAAATATTAATGTAGTCTTGAGGAGTGTTATAGTACTCTTCATCCTCATGCATCATCCAGTTATAGACCTGTAGTCGCCAAAAACACTTTCTTTTCCCTTTTCAATTTATCCTACATCAGTAATTTATTGCATCTTTTTTTCACTTATAATGAGCTGCCCATAGTAGAACAAATCCTGTCCTTTTTCTTGTCCATGGCTTGGTCAGGATGGCCACCTATAGATCCCCTCCTCTCACTAATATAATTTCTTAAACCTCATTATGAATGTTTTATTAATACAATATGCATCTGCAATTACATGAGAGTGAAATGTGAAAAATACGCCTCCTCTATTGATGTTGTGAACCCAACAATAAATTCGCTATTGTTTAAACTTAGGAATTTGAATAATAGAAGTTAAATTACTAAAACAAAGAACTAAAGCATGCACAACACCATTCACTAAAATACTTAATGCAGCAAAAAATTAGAGAAAACTAATCACATTTGACACAGTGATTTACCCTGGAAAAGCCCTAACTCTGGGGAAAAACCAGCATTCAATGAGAGATTTTATTATAACACAAAAGAAAAGATTTAAAATAACTGACAGAACTTGGGATCCACAACAATACTGCAATCCTAGATAATATTTCTACTCCTTATCACTCCAATCTTCCTTTCTCTTGTGTCATTCCTGCAATAAAGACTTCATTTGTATTTGCAACACTCACATCGATCTCCCTTTTATAACGTCTCATCACCTACGGTGGAGTAGAGATTAACGAAGAAAACAAAGTTAAGTTGTTTGCTAAAAAGGAAATTTGCCAAACTTGGCAAGTGCGTTGCAAGATAAGGCAGATAAAAAATTAGGAAAGTTGGAGATGTTTATCTCCACAACCGCTCCTGGGTGACACGGTTCCAGGAGACACCTCCGAGCTACATTTTCAACATGAAAATTATAATATTTAATTCTACAGATAACAATTGCAATGATTTATTTCAAACTAAAATCAGATAAAATTAGTCTGCCTTGTGATTTACATAAATTATAAAAGGGATCTTTGGAAGCTCCAGACACCATGATGTGCTTTTTAACTCTCTCCTCTAAGGAATTCTAGCAACCAGAGTTCAACAGTTTTGAGCAGTTAACCTGATGAAGAGATGGTCGAATTTAATGTGAAATACCAAACAACAACGATAAACCAAAAAATAAATACCTAGCCTAATATAACTTGCATATATAATTAAATGTATATTATCCAAGTAAAGCATTGGCTTTTGTTAAGCCTTCTCTCATGTTTTTTTGTTGGCTGAGCAACTTTCCATTTCATTGCATCATCACTCTCCTTTCTGATTTCCCATTGTTCTAACACCTGTTCCACTTTTTCAGTTCAGCATTACACAGAATTCCTTAATACAGGCACCTGGATTTCACTACCTTAACTTTGTTGCAATTATTTTAGTCTTATGTTGTCGATTAATTCTGTCTTTCTAACTAATTAATTCTATCATTGTTTTACACCAACAATTTATCAACTTCATCATGTTAATTCACTTTGTTGATTAATTGATTACATTATATTAATTAATTAATATCATTCCTCTTTTATCATCCCATGTTTAATTAATTGATTAATCATTATTAATTATCTAATTAACTGTTAAGTAATCCATGCACATATATCCAATTAAAATAAATAAATAATTCTAATTATCCTCACCCACATTTCACTCATCAATCAAAGTTAGTTAACTAATGTCAATCCCACATTTCCCTCATGTCAATTTAGTTAGTTTCACATTGCACTCATCAATCAAATTAGCTAATTAATCAATTAAGTTAACCCTCAATCAAATTAGTTGACTAAACAATCAAGTCAATTGACTAATCAATCAAGCTAGTTAATTGGTCAATCAGATTAGTTGACTAATCAATCAATTGAATTAATAAGTCAATCAAACTTGTTAGATCTAAATCATGTCTATGGTCCTCAAGATTGATTAATTTTCACCTAAAAATCTATAAATACCATTCCTTTCAGAAATTCATCCAGCTCTATGAAAAATCTCCGGTTTTTTTAATATTTGAATTAAATGGTCATCATTTTGCCAAACAGTTTGCACAATAGTTACATCCACAAATCCATCAAAGAAGAACAGCAAATTGGAATTAGGCTCCATCTGAGATTTATGTGTTTAGAATAAGAATTTTAAATATCATTTTTAAATTTCAAGTTTCTCTCTAAATTCACGCATGCACTGAAAAAACAGTTCATTGTTGCAACTCCTGCATGGTTTACAAAATAAATATATTGTCAATATATCAAGCGTAGATGCATACAATAGAACACCATTTCTTCAAATTAAATGTATAGTAACTCTGAAAATAATCAGAAGCAATACTTTTTAGAAAGTGGAAATAAAACCTGAGCCCTCTTACCAATGCATCTCTGACATCATGCACCTTGTTCTAGTGCAAGCCTGTATTTATAGGCTCTGTTTTGCTTTGTATCACCAATAATCTCCACAAGAACATTGCCCACTTTTGAAATGGTGGAAACGGTTTGCATCTCTCACAACAATTTCTCTTACAACAATCTTTGAAATAAACTTGATTGCAGAATGGCAGTCAGCACATACTCTAAGGTTCTTGACAACTCTCAGAGTTGTTTCAGGGGATGTGTTTAACAATCCAAATGCAATTGCCAACTTCTCACTATGGTGTACGAGGAGTAATTCTTTCTCCTCCTCCTCTACATCATTCAATACAGGTCTCGTATCTGGAATATACCCTGCTGCCTTCATCTTGCAAAACAACTCGTCCAACTTTGCATAGATCTGCTGTGTTTGTGGATGCGATCTATCTCCCACACAAAAGGTGTGCATCATTTTATGAACTTCAATCCAACTACAACCTGGTGTCTTTTCAACTCCTCTATCACTCATGAATTTTCTTACCTGTTGAGCGTCACTCCACCTGCCTGCTTCTGAATAAATGTTAGACAAAAGAACATAAGGTGCAGTCTTTTTACAATCCAACCCAAAGAGGAGTCCTGCAACAAATTCTCCTAACGCTATACTCTTATGTGATCTACAAGCACCGAGCAAACATATCCACACAACCACATCAGGTTTTATTGGCATTTTGATGATAAAGTTTAGGGCTTCCTCAAGATAGCCTGCACGGGTAATAAGGTCAACTATACATACGTAATGATCTATTGTAGGTATGATGCAGTAAGAATCACTCATGAGATTGAAGTATTTACATCCGTCTTCCACCATACCTGCATGGCTGTATGCAAATAAAACACAAATGAAACTTACACGGTCGGGTTTGGTTTGAGAGTGCTTCATTAATTCAAAGAGTTTGTGGGCTTCTTTGCAATAGCCATGCATTCCATATCCTGCAATCATTGCATTCCATGAGACCACATTTCTATTAGGCATTTTGTCAAACAACTCACGTGCCTTCAGTATGCTTCCACATTTTGCATACATGTCTATTACGGCAGTCACAACTTTCACATCTGACAGACATCTGTTTTCGATAATTTTTTGATGGATTTCCATACCTTGCTCCATGGCTCCCATCTTGGCACATGCTGGAAGGATGCTAGCAAAGGTTGCTATGTTTGGCTTTATACCTTCTAATTGCATATGCTTGAATATCTCCAAAGCTTTATCAACAAGCCCATTTTGTGCATATCCAGCGACGATTGCAGTCCATGAGACCACATCTTGTTGAGGTACACTGTCAAACAATTCATGTGCCTTCTTTAGATTTCCGCATTTTGCATACATGTCTATCAGGGCTGTCACAACTATAACATCTGAAGAAAATCCGTTTTCAATTATTTTAAGATGGATTTCCATACCCTCATCCAAGGCTCCCATTTTGGCGCATGCAGGGAGAATGCTGGCAAAGGTTGCTGAGTTTGGCTCTACATCTACCAACTGCATTTTCTTAAAAATCTCTAAAGACTTTTCAACAAGGCAATTTTGATCATACGCAACAATCATAGCATTCCACGAGACAACACTTCGTTCAGTCATTTTGTCAAACAGCTCGCGTGCCTTGTGTATGCTTCCACATTTTGCATACAAATCTATCAGGGTATTCTTGACAATAACGTTAGTTTGAAATCCATACCTAATTAATTTTCCATGAATCTGTAAACCATGTTCTAGAGACGCCATGTTGGAGCATACAGGGAGAATAGCTGAGAAGGTGAAGTGATCAGGTTGGACATTTGTTCGTTGCATTTGGTGAAACAGTGCCAGTGCCTCTTGAGGAAGTCCATGCCTTCGGTACGCTGCAATTATCTTGTTCCAGGAGAAGACATCTGGTTCACTCATGTCGTCAAAAACTTTACGAGCATCCATCAAACTTCCGCACTTGTCATACATGTTTATAAGTGTATTTGGTAAAAGTGTGTCCGGGGTAAATATCAATATTCTGTCATGGATCTGAGAGTGGATTTGCTTGCCCTCTGTAATAACTTTGTGGGCAGTGCAGGTGTGCAACAAGTGAAGATGTGTAGAAGAGTGTACAGAAGTGTTGTGGGTAGTAAACAAGTGAAGATTACTCTGAGATTTTGATTGAGACGGGCAGTGGATGGCATTGTATGGGAAAACTGCGTTGATTTTCATTCTACAACAAAAGAAAACACATCGGTCTTTTTGTTTGGTTCTGATTTCTTCAATGTTCTTCTCTGACTGAGTTTTTTTGTTTCTATGAATTTTTTGTATCTTACAATCAAGATCGGCATAGCCGTTAAATGATTTCGATAGAAGTAATATGCATGAAAATCGATTATGGGCTGTACTTGGCTTTTAATCCCTAATTTAAATTTTAGAGTATTTTTTGTGTTGGATTAACATAAAAGGAAATTACAATCAGCATAGAGCTGCATAATCAAAACATACTGTACAGCACAATACAGGGCACAAGAAAAATGGCCAGCAGCAGAAAAACATAGACTGAACCAAATGAAATGAGAATAGCAATTCCTCAGGCAAGGAAAGTTATAGAAGAGGAGACTCATATGCATTGAACTTACATGTACAAAACATAGACTGAGCCAAATTTTAGAGTTATAGAAGAGGAGACTCATATGCATTGAAATAACCATTATGATAGTTGGAGGGTTAATTCTAAATATGTGGTATATTGTAGTCTTATATTAATTTATTTATTTTTAAGTTAAAAAATAATTTTAACATACATATTTTAGGTATTTAATTTTGATAAGTAAAGTAAGTATAAATATTTATACACATCCAAAGGCTCATTTTTATTGTGGCATCATCTTGATTAGTATAAAAATCATGGTTTATTGTGTTGGAATATGAAGTCAATTTTATTTTTATTTCGGTAGTGACGAATAGTTGAGATTAATATCTAGCCAATGCTTCAAGTATGCATCTAGTGCAGTCGAAGGCCTACCATTCTACCGAAGGTTGAAATGGCAAGGGGTCCCAGAGGGGTTGTGTAGCTCCTTTGGACACCAAAGGCGCTTCTGACGAAGCCAAAAAAGAATTCATTTTGGTCACTATTTTTGGTAATTTTGACAAATGTTTGACATGTTGCATGAGTCACACTTTCTATTTTTGGAAAATTTTGTTTGACAAGGACTCCAAAACTTAGATTTCTTATACTCTTTTAAAGTCATGTTTTTTGTAACTTTTGAAGGTTGTAGTAATTGTGAATTTTCTGATAAATAAAATACAAAAGATATTTGCTCATGGTCTTTTCCTTGTATAATTTTACTAGGTTTTCCACGTAAATACTATGATAAATTTGTTCTTATTGTTTTTCTTTGTTTATTCTACATTGTAAATTTTCTTACAGTTGGTATTAGAGCAAGGTTGTTTGTGTAGAAGTTATGTTTTTGAGAAGTAAACAATAATAGGAAACACAGTTACCAGATTTGAGGTGCAAAAGTTCAATGGTTATAATTTTGCTTCATGGAAAGATTCAAGTTTTGTTGGTGAAGGATGGATGTACCATATCTCTCAAAGGGGGAGCATCAAAACCTGCAGCCATGACCCAGGCAAATTGGAATGAAAAGGATATCATGGCTAGAGCAACAATCCAATTATCTCTAACATATTCAGTACTATTCAATATTGCAAAGGAGAAAATTGCACATAACTTGTGGACTAAGCTTGAAAAGCTATATGAAATGAAGTCATTAGCAACTAAAATTTTGTTACATGGGAAACTATATACTTGTAGAATTACATGACAATTCATCTGTCACAGATCATCTTAATGATTTCAACACATTGACAAGCAAGCTGGCTTCAGTGGGGGTGAAAATTGAAGAAGAGGATAAGGCAGCAATTTGATTGTGCTCATTGCCTGAAACTTGGGATCAACTAGTTATGGATCTTAGTAACTCAACACTGAGTGGGAAATCAGTCTTTGAAGATGTGGTCGCAATTTATGAAGATTCAAGGTGGAAGACATATCAAGGATCTTCTAATGAAGCCCTAATTGCAAGAGGCAGAACTCAAGAAAGAGGAAATATTGGGCGTGGACAAACTAGGTCCAAATCCAAGGGGTGAAAAAGAGTAAAATGTGGGAACTATGGTATAAATGGACATGTCAAAAAGGATTGTGGCTATTAAAAGAAAGCAAAGAAAATTCTAGTTCACAAGCATCTAAGGCAAACACAACAAAAGTTTAAAGACCATTAGAAGACGAAGAGGTATTAACTGCTAATCTGAGAGGCTCTTTTTACTTCATGTTTGGGTTCTTGATTTTGGTGCCTCCTTTCACATGAATCCACATAGAGACTAGTTTTCTACTTATCAACCATGTGATGGAGGTATGGTTTACATGGTAAATGACAATCCTTGTGAAGTTATTGGTGAAGGTGACATGAGAATCAAGATGTTCGATGGAATGGTAAGCACTATTCAGCATGCCGATCATGTACCAAGATTAAAGAAAATTTTGTTGTCGTGCTTGGAGTTTTTGAAGAACAAGGTTATCGATTTAGTGGTGAAAATATTTGTCTCAAGGCAACAAAGGGTGTGTTGGTTACATGCTAAAGGGAGAAAAATTAAGCATTCTCTATAGGTTGGTTGGGGAAACTAGCAGTGGATAAGCTATAATGGTGTTTAGTGTAGAAATGGACTCAATATCAACCTAGCATCAATGGCTAGGCCATATGAGTGAATGTGGTCTCAAAGTACTACTAGATAGAAATATTCTCCTAGGTGTCAAATGTAAAGATTTAATTTTTTGTGAGCATTGTTTATTTGGAAAACATAATAGATTGAGTTTTTCTAGAAGTACTACCAGAATTAAAGATGTTTTAGAATTAATTCATTTAGATTCTTATGGAGCTCCTGTAACATCTATTAGAGGTTCATCGTATTTTGTTTCATTTATAGATGATTATTCTCATAAGATGTGGATTTATCTTCTCAAGAAGAAGTCTAATTTTTTTTATTTTTTTTAAGAAGTTTAAAGCTCTGGTGGAGAATCAAAAGGGTAAGACTATAAAATGTTTGAGAATTGATAATGGACGAGATTTTTGTTTAGGAGATTTTAACCATTTTTGTAGTGATTATGGCATTGCAAGGCAATTGATAGCTACTAGGACACCACAACAAATGGTGTTTTTGAATGCATGAACCATACAATTATGGAGCGATCCAAATGTATGTTGACCACAACTGGTTTAAAACCAAAAAGTTGGGCTTAGGTAGTTTCTACAACCTATTTCTTGATCAATATAGCACCCACTACAACTCTTGATAATAAAATACCTAAAGAAGTATGGATAGATAAACCTATTGATTATTCCTTTCTTGGTGTATTTGGTTATGATGCTTATGCTCATATTCCTAAAGAGAATAGAAATAAGTTGGACATGAAGTCCACAAAATATATTTTTATTGGCTATGTAGAAAGTACCAAGGTGGTACATATTGTGAGATATTACTGCCTGCAAGGTTATAGTTAGTGGAGATATTTGTTTTAATGAAAATTCAATGCAAGTAAAGAACAACAAAGTACATAAGTTACTCCAATCGAGGTGGAAAGTTATGATGATGATCTATAGGTACCAGATGAAAATCAGCAAGATGAACAACAACCAAATGAGCTACAAGGTGATATATCACCCCTTGTAAGGAGATCCACTAGAGTATCTAAAGCACTTGAAAGGTGCTCTCCTAGTTGTAATTTTTCTTATGCATTACTAACCAATGTTGGTGAACCTAATTCTTATTAAGAGGCTTGTGAATCTAAATGTGCAAGAAAGTAGAGAGTTGTCATGGAAGAGGAGATGAAAGCTCTTCATAAGATCAAGACATGGGAGCTTGTGTCATTGCTTGAGGGACAAAAATTTATTGGGAACAAGTGGTTCTTCAAACTAAAAAGGGACATAAATGATAATTTAGAGAGGTATAAAGCTCGATTGGTGGTCAAAGGGTATGCATAAAATTTTGCTATTGATTTCGATAAAAAAAATTCACCTATTGTTCGGTTAAGTACTATTAAAGTTTTTTAGCTCTTGTTTCTAGTCTTGATTTGGAATTAGAATAGTTAGATGTAAAAACAACCTTCTCGCATGGTGATCTCTCAAAGGAGATTTATATGCAGCAACTAGAAGGTTTTGAGGAAGAGACAAAGACAATCTTGTTTGTAGGTGGGTAAAAGCACAAACCTATGTCACACTTTCAGCCAACTAAATAGTTTCGAGTGAAACAATTTCTACCTAAATAATTTTGTTTGAAATAGTTTCACCTGAAACTATGGGGCCTATACGTTGCACATAGAGTTTCAGGCAAAACCCTTTCACCTGAAACTATAAAATTTGATTTTTTCTCTTTATCACTTTAAAATGCGACTCAATTTGTATATAAGGTTTTGATAGAAAGGGTTTCAATCAAAACCCTTTCACTCAAAACTATCTATGTGGCATCTTTGTTGGAAACCACCTCATCTTTCTTCAAAAATTTCTGAAAATTTCCACTTGAACATGATATTTCTTTAGTCATAATGATATTTTTTTTAAAATAAAAAATACCCATTTGTAGATCTTGGAGTGAAGAATCCAAATATATAATTTTATTGATATTTTGATTAGTTTTAATATGTTTTTTTAATTTTAAATAATAAAAGTAGGTTGTTAAAATAAAAATGAGGCTAATTAGAAATTAAAAAAATACTAAAACATATTTTAAAAAATTGTAAAATATATGGTGCACTAGAGGAGAGAATCCTCTTCAAAAGGGTATAATTTGTTTTTGAAAATAAATAAAAAATTAGACAATAGTTGATGTCAAATGAAAACTATCAAGTTTTGGTACATTTGATTTTGAAACATTATTACAAGGAAAACATCCATCAAAAATTTTAATTTTTGTTTCATGCACTAGATATTGAAGTTATGTATTTGGGGAAAGAATAGGGCTAATATTTGTTTCTTGAAGTCAACTCAACATCACTTTTTCTTGATATTTCTAGCAATTTAAAATTTGCTCTTAAATTTATAAAAAAAATATCTTGAAATTTTGAAAAATTACACGAATAAACTTCACCAAGAGTTCTACATTTCATTAGTTTACATAATTTTGAAATTCAAAACATAAATACCTCTTTCATGTGGTCGAATTTGAGAATTTTTGTTTGTGTTGACTGATTCCTTTATAAAGTGTGACACAAGTTTGTGCTTTTACCTAGTTACACTTAGCACAAAACTCAACATATCACACCAGAAGAAACCATATTGATATTCAATATCGCTTTGTACATGAGGTGGTGGAAGGATGACACATATCTTTGGCCAAGATAGACATTGATATAAACCCAACAAATGGGTTTGTGCAAGATCATGGGGGTCCAAAAAGTGGGGATGTGAAAAAATGACATTTTTAACTTACCCAAAAATGTGAAAATACACTTTAACTTTTTCTAGGCTCGAGTAGAAAGTACATGGTGTCATAGAAAACACCAAAGTTAAACGAAATATCTGTTCAAAATGGATATATTTTACCAAATGGATATCCATTCTACAATGGATTTTTTTTAGAACGGTTATCCATTTAGTTTATGTTTTTTTATTTGTCCAAGTCTGGCATGAGGGTTTTTATATTATAAAAAAAATCATTTATAATATAATATGATATTATATGCTAAATTTTTTGCACACGAATTAATAGAAAACAAAAATTAGTTTTTGTATGTGAAGTTCAGATAAATCTATTCACGAATTGTTCCAGACCATAAGTTCTAGAAAAAGAACTGAAGACAAACAATGGGCACAACAACAAAGTCCTGGATACGAGACCAAATCATTAATAAGGAAGGCCAAAGTTTTGCTCAATCATGAAGACAAAAAAGAGGAGAGAAGATGGCCCTGCAAAACTTGAAATGTCTGACGAACCTCAAACTATAGATATATCCAAAGAGGCTCAAGAAGACATATCAATACTCGAGGATCTAGAAGTAATTTGTAGATTCATCGGGCCCAAATTTGAGAGGAAGAAAATAATGGAATGGGTAGAGAAGGCGTGGAAGACACAAGAAATTATCAAATCCTTCCCAAAGGGCTTCTTTATTGCGATATTCACATCGAAAGAGGAAAGAGAAAGAGTATTGAATGAAGAAGTATGGGAATTGGAGGGGTATCCACTGTATATGGAGAAATGGCAATATAATTTTAACATGTACCAATTAAACCCCTACAAAAAGCCTATATGGATCCACCTTCATAACCTGCCCTTGGAATATTGGTCTAAAGGGTGTTTCGAAAAGATAGGGAGATCATTGGGCACACTAATAGATGTTGATGTAGAACTATTTGAAGAAGATTCCTACTTATATGCAAGAATGAAAATTGCAGCAATCAGACCTATTCCAAGGGAAATTTTTCTTTGTGTATATAGGGAAAGGTGGAAGCAAATAGTTGAAATAGAGGAGGATAAGCATTTTTGTCTTGGATGCAGGAACAAGAAACATAATGAAAAAGACTGTGGAAAAAAGATGAAAGTGAAAGAGCAAGAGAAAAAGCAAAAGCCCAAATTGGTCTGGAGGCCTAAGGACATAGGGAAATCCCAAGAAATGGCGATAAGGAATCAAACTGAAATTACCTCTCAAAATAATAAAAAAGGTGGCAAGGAGTTGTTTGTTTGGAATTCTAGCATACAAAAGGAAGACACGGTTGAACATAACAATTCAAAATCACTGACCCTACAAGTAGGATCCTATTCAAAAAAGAAAGGAAGAATCCTAGAGGAAGGGGAAGGGCTTGAAAAAACTCACCTAAACTCTGTAGGAGAAGAATAAGATTTTGATTATCTTAAGGAGGAAGATGATCTGTTGTTTAGGTGGATGAATTGGGAATAATAGACCCAAGGTGCATTAGCTAGACTACAACAAAATTAATGGGGAAAGAAAAGAAGGGCAGAGGTAGGAAGACTAATAAACAAAATAGGGAGGAGGAGGAAACAGAGAAAGGTTTGAAGAGCATCTCATTTTTTCTGAAATCCAAGAGGGACCTAGTTCCTCCATTGGACAACAATGAAGATCACCTCTTGGAATGTCAGGGTCCTGAATGCCCCTAACAAACAACGCTTGGTGAAGCATCATATAGAGAAGATAGAGGTAAATATAATAATGTTAGAGGAAACCAAGTTAGATCAAAGTGAGGCTGGAAACTTCTTAAAATATTGCAAAAACTGGTTAGAATATTTTCAAGAAGCCATAGGTATTGTAGGCAGATTGGAAATTCTATGGAAAAGACCAAATTTAACAATCAACCTTGCATAGGCTCATCCAAATTGGATGGAATGCTTGGTGAAAAGTTGGGACATGGACCTAGAATTTACCTTGATTAATGTTTATGGACCAATAAGGACAAAGGAAAAATGGGAAACTTGGAAATCGATCAACAACAACATCAAGAAAAATGGCGATCACCTCTTCATAATGAGGGGAGATTTTAATGCTATACTAGACCTGTCAGAAAAGAATAGAGGAAGCAAGAAAGTAAACAGAAACATGTTAGATTTTAGAGAATTTGTGGAAGAATTTAGGGCTATTGATTTTTACACATCCAATAGAATTTTCACATGGACCAATCACATAATTGGTTTTACAAACATAACAAAAAGATCAGACATATTCTTAATTGACCCAAAATGGTTGGAAAAAGCTACCAATTTTGAAGCCAAGATTCTACCAATCTCAGTATTTGATCATTACCCAATTCTACTAGAACTTAAGTAGGATTGTCCACCATCTAAAGCGTACTTCAAATTTGAGAATACGTGGTGGAGGGAGGAGAACTTGACAAATCTATTAGAAACATGGTGGAGGGCATGTGTGTAAAAGGTACCCTAAGCTTTGTATTCCTGAAGAAGTTACAATACATCAAAGAAAAATTAAAATTATGGAATAAACAAGTATTCAAAAACATCTTTCAAGAAAAGGAAATGGTTGAAAAGGAATTAAAATATCTTAACAACAAGATCATTAGGCATGGAATGTTCCAAGATAATTTTTTGAAGGAAAAATCACTCAAACAAATGCATGAAGAATTGTTAAAAAGGGAAGAGATGTTCTAGAAATATGAGGATAGGGAAACATGGCTAAAGGAAGGAGATGTCGATACCAAGTACTTCCATGCCACTGCAAAAGCAAGAAGAGATTTTAACATAATCAAATAAATAAAAATCAGGGGGTTTCTCTCAAGAAGAAGACATAAATTGAAGAGGCAACGATTTCCTTTTTCAAGCGAATCTTGGGAGTTGATAAGGATGTGGTAGACTATGGGAAAGAAACCATGTTGGACTACATTCCAAAAATAGTAATAGAAGTAGATAATAAAATGTTAGAAATTTTGATTTCAATGGAAGAAGTATGGGCAACTACCTTCCAATTGCACCCAAGGAAGGGCCCTGGGCTAGATGGATTTCCCGCAAGTTTCTATCAAAGATGTTGGCCCTTCATTGGAGAATAAATTTGGAAAGTGGTGGAATATTTCAAGAGAAAGAATTTTTTTGTAATGGATATGAACAACACTATTATCTCCTTGATCCCAAAGAAGAAGGATTGTGGCTCTTTAAATGAGTACTGGCCAATTTCTTTATGCAACATAGTATATAAAATTATCACTAAGGTATTGGTGAATAGACTAAAGAAGGTACTCAATACAATAATATCTGAAGAATAGAGTGGTTTTTTTCCTAGGGAGAGAAATAGTGGATAGCATTATATTAACTAATGAAGTTGCTCACACAATGGCAAGTGAAAGGATCCAAGGAATGATGATCAAATTGGACATAAGAAAAATTTATGATAGAGTCAAGTGGGGGTTTTGATGGAGGTCCTACAAAGATTTGTCTTTAATGTGGATTGGATGAGGATGATACAACACTGCATTTTAACAATAAGGTACTTAATCAATGTAAATGGATTGGTATGTGGTTTTTTCCATTACCAATAGTTTGAGGCAAGGGGATCCCATATCCCTATTCTTATTCATAATAATGGTTGAAGCACTAGGGAGATCTATCAAGGCAAAGCAAGAGGGAAATTTTTGGAAGGGAATATGGCCAACTCAGGGGTGCAGATCCATCACACATACAAAATTTGCAGATGAAATTGTCCTATTCGAGGAAGCATCCTTGAGGGAAGTTGAAGCAATGAAAGATACTCTTGAAGAATATTCTTGAATCTCAGGGAAAACAGTTAACAAGGATAAATCATCAATAATATTCTTTAATACAAAGAAGGTGTTACAAAAGAAAATTCCAAAGATTCTGGGATTCTCTATTAATACTATCCTAGCCAAACATTTGGGGGCACCTCAAATTATAGGACAGATTCGATCCCAGCATTGGGAAGAAATTCTAGATAAGTTTCAAAACAAAGTTGTGGCTTGGAAAAATAGATGGCTAACTTTGGCCAGGCGAATCTTGATGATAAGATCAGTTTTGGTCGTAGTGCCAATCTACACAATGTCATGCTTTCAAGTAACACATAAGGTTGAATCAAGCTTAGAAAGATTTATGAAGAGGTTCCTATGGGAGGGAGCCAAAGATGAAAAAAGAATATCGTTGCTACATTGGGACAATGCATGTTTAGCAAAGAAAGGAGTGGGATTAAGAAAGATGAAGAATAGAATATGGCTCTACAAGCCAAACTCATGGAAAATGTACATAAACCTAGAAAAACTATGGTGTAGAATCTTTCAAAAGAAATATTTAGACTGTCAGAACCTCAAAGAATATTCATTCCCGACCACATCCTATATCAGAGAAGCCATACAACACTTTGTGGAACAACAATAAGCATTACATGATATTCAAGAGCATTCTCATACATTCCTTTCACAACTTCATGCAACAACAAGTTGGCGCAAACCAAAAACCATGAAACCAGACTTTAGACAACATAAACATGTACTTTGTCACTTTAAACTTTTTCTATGGAAGGATTACTAACATGAAACTTTGGATATAACACCTTTACATCTCAATGAACTTTATTGTATAGATCCACACAGCCATATCTTCAAATACAGAGATATGCAGAACCAACCTTTACACCTCTAAAAACATCAAACATATACTTCAATCTATCACTCTCAAAAACACCTTTCTCATAGCATAAACGATTTGAAACTTGGACAACACATGCCTTGACACAACAAAAAGCTATCCTCCAAACTATAGGAGAAAAACATCATCAATGGGGAAATGTGGAGCATTTCTTAGAGACTTTGGCAACTAAACAACCAAACTGCAACACTCTTCATGGAACTTTTGACATCAATGACAACCAAATTGCAAAATTTTTTTGGTTCTAACTTTTTTTCATTCATCATTTAGACTTAGTTTTATCCTCCTTACACCATACAACTATTCTACATGAAAATATATCATGAATAAATTGCTAAGGACAAAATAGTTGTACATGATAATTGAGGAACTTGATGGTGAACTAAAAAATTAACCTTTAAAAACTAAGTGGTTGAGTAGATGTCATGAGGTCATGGGTTTCATGTGCTTGTATGTATCTCCTCAATTGTTGGGTGATCCCACAATAGTGGTTTACAATTTTTGGCCAAACTGGACATTGAAATACATTTTTTTAACTAAATCGTCACTTTCGGGCACCTATATCGGCTAAACCGTGAGGAATTTGAAGATGATGCAAACTAGAGTTTCGTGAAATTTTGTCTGTAGATTCTAAATATTTTTTTTTTCAAAAATTTTGGAATCAGATTGCACTTTTTTTCCATCTCCCTGAAAACTAGTTTTTTTTAGAAAACAACATTTTAAAAAGTGGCGCTCATCGTATAAGCATAACTTTTTTTCCATGAAGCATAAAATTCTAATTATTTTGAATTTAGATTTTTGACTTTGATATCTAGTGCTTCCACTTGGTTAGATATTTTTTTATTGAATATTTTTTCTTTAATCAAGTTTCGAAGTCAAACCAATTACAATTCATCGCGACCGTATAACGCTTAACTTTTTTTGTATGTATCGAAATTCATTTTTTTTGTTGGATCAAGGACCTCAATATCTAGTGCACTCATATTTTTCAAAACAAAAATTGATATTTTGCTATTTTTCCACGTGTGCAGAATAGAGAGCGTGATTTTCGGTGGAATACCAATGTTTAATAAACTAAAAAAAAAATACATAATAAAACCAAAACATATTAAAATTATAGTCGTTGGATAGCTCATTCCAAGGACTACCTGATTCTAGTTGGGTTTGTGAAGTATCCTCCATTTTCATCCTCAACCCGAGCTTTGAAGCATAAAAATCTAGACTTTCAAAGTGCCTGAGGGGGAGAATGAGGGCAAAGGGGGGTTCGCTCGAACCCTGGTTCGAGCGAACCCCCTGCATTTACTTTGTTTTTTTTGGGTGGAAAATGCGGGGCCATTATTTGATGGGTTCGTTCGAACCTACAAGTTCGTTCAAACCCCTAAAACTAATTTGTTTTGCATGGGGTCATTTTTTGCTAGTTTTCCTTCCTCTCTCGAATTGTAAACCACTTTTGTGGGTTTACCCTATTGTTTCATATTGAACACCTAGATACACATATGGCTATGTGACATACATTGTTAAAATTATTTGGATAGAGACATATAATATTTAGGGTCACTTATTAGAAAATAAAAAATAATTATAAATCCATTTAATTACAATGACATACAATTCTTTATCATAAATTTTAAGTCACTAAAAATATAATTGAAGGATTAGAAAGTTAAAAAATGGATAGATAGTTAATATTAAGTGTTGTATCTAAGATAGGACCTAATTATTCAATGTTTGTGTCTACTTCTATGCTACAAATAGTACCTTGGGGAGTGAGTTTAAAATGCCTGATTCTGAGGATTTTTCTATTTCACTCACTAGGGAGATAAATAAACTTATTTAGATGGTACCTTGAAGTCTTTGAAGTCACACGCCTTGACTAGAAATTTTTTCAAGGTGTTTCCCTTGGTCTCCTTGGTGCAGGCGAGTGTGGCACTCTGGCTTCGTGACATGGTTTAACTGCCTCATGTGGATCTTGGATCTTGTATAAATCTAGTTGTTGTATCAATCATTAATAGGTCGATATTTTGGTGCAACGGTAGCCACCTGTGCAACAATTGGTATCAAAGTCGAGGTCACAAGTTTGAACCCCTCGCTTGTGTTGGGGGGGATTTTTGCAAAGTGTCACCCTTGGTCTCCTCAGTGTGGGAAAATGCAGTGCTTGGGCTTCATGGCATGGTTTAATCGTCTCCTGTGAATCTTGGATATTGTATAAATCCAACAGTTGTATCGGGCATTAAAAGGTCAATCTTTTGGTGCAACGACAACCACCTATGCAACAAAAAAGATGAGAACGCTTCTAGTGGAAAAGAGAATAAAAACAAACATAAAATACCATTCAACAATAATCCACATCCACTTCAATAGAACATGAAAACTTATCTTCAAAATCTATGTATCATCTAAGAACAATGTGCCTGTTGCAAGAAGAAAAATAATGAATCAACAAGTGTAAAGAAATAAATTTATTGGCTCACACATCTTCTTAAGAAGAAAAATATAACTTTTAGAATTCCTTTTTAATAGATTTTCCACATAATTAGGTTGCACTACTAGGTTAGTGAAGCACAAGGGAAAGGAACTTGTTGCTATAGTTACTAAATCAAGGACTTGGATCCTTTACTATAAAGCCTCACACTACACATGACTTCATCATAAGGGTTATTTTCTTCATTTGATAAGTTTTTTCTATACCTCATCCACCTAATGACCCATAAGATGTGGGAAAAACATGCCTCTCATTTGACTATAATTTTATCCAAAACCATCACTATTAGTCCACTATTCAATTTCTTCTATAGGCATAAGTTATATGAGTTAATTTTTAATATATATGGTAGGATTTTTTCTTGCAACATGTCATTTTTATTTTTTGGATCATCCAAGTGACATGAAAATAAGTATACTTTACACCTCACCATTACAATATGTCCTCTTGTCCTTTTTCACATGATTTGAACCAATAATTTAATAAAATGCACTTTATTCAATTATCATTTTTCATTTTGTAGGTTCTAAATGGGTGATGGGTGTTTCGATATGTTCAAACTTATGTTATGTTGATTATGATGTTATGAATATTCTTGTGTTTGATTTGATTATGATATGTTATCCAATGTTGGTATAAATTAGGTGATAATCAACATGAGTTTTATTTGATAAATTGGATGTAAGTGGGAATTAGGGTTAGTTGAGTTATATGTGTGTGTGTGTTACATTGGTGGTTTCCATTACACCAAAATATTGACCTATTAATGCCTAATACAACTACCAAATTTATACAAGATCCATAGGAAGCGGTTAAGCCATGTCATGAACCCAAGCATCACACTGCACAGAGGAGACCAAGGGACACACCATCTTGCAACAATCCCCACCAACACAAGCAAGGGATTTAAACCTATGACCTCGTCTCTGATACCAATTATTACATTGGTAGTTTCCATTGCACCAAAAGATTGAAATATTAATGCCTGATACAACCCCCAAATTTATACAAGATCCATAGGAGGTGATTAAGCCATGTCTCAAACCCAACCGCCACATTGCACAGAGGAGACAAAGGGACACACCATCTTGCAACAATATATATATATATATATAGTACATGAGATGATAATTAGATAAGCCTCTAAAGGATTCTAGAATGTTCCAATTAAATTATGAATATTAATGGTGTGAGGTTTAATTTTTTACCTTGGTGTCCCTGGGTGCAATTTCTTTAGTATGGGTTTGTTATAGTATAAATCTGGTTGGCTTTCCCTAATTGTTGATAAGCATTATTATTTGATGAGAATCATTAGATGGAACCTTGTTGGGATATGCAATAGTAACCAATGAAACTTTATGAGCTATGGCCATGTTATAGAATGGCTATTGGTAAATTGTGGTTTGTTACATTGTTTGGTCTTAAAACCTTATATGATTTTCCTACTATAATTTCCATTCTATTTCACTCCCCTAAGTATTGGTACTTAAATGGCTATGAAACCTTGGGCATGGAAAAATATGAGTATGTTCCTCGAAATATTATTGTAAGGAGAACTATGTATGGTACTTTGATCTTGTTTGGAAGTGGGTATGTAGGTATTCCTTAAGTGAAGGATGCCCCTATGACCCAAGCCTATAAGGAAGAGTTTAGGGGATAACTCCAAGGTTTGGGGTTGTTCTTAAACTTGAGTAATTCTCCCTCTTCAAATATGTTTTTTTTTTTAGGTTGAAATATGCACTAGATGGTGATGAACTTGTCCTTCTAATTAAAATTTTCTCACTATATAGGTTTTATCCACTAAGATACAACCTATCATCATTGAGCTTATCTACTCTCAACTTTTTGGTATTTATCTTTCAAAAATTTACTCCAATCATGGATGAGCTTTTAGATTCACTATCATCAAGGTTGATCCTAATGTGAATGTGTGAGGATGCCTCTAATCTTATTTCAAGAACTAAAATAATCAAAATTATGTGTGAAAATTATAAGAGGGTATAGGTTATCCTTAGGATTGGGGAGGTCTATTCTTCTTGAAATAAGGGCATATGAAAGTTAGTCTTGGCATGACTTTGAATGAGTTGGGAAACTTGTTAACGTGTATTAAAGGATGGTGCCAAGATAAGCTAGTAGGATCTCATGGTGTGAACAAGATCTATATACATGGGTGGTTTTCTTTCTCTAAAGAGGTATTTGATTTGGTGTTGAGTTTAGGGTAGAGCTCCTTATGTCCACCTATGTCATTTATAGGAAATTAAAGGTGTAAGTATTACCAAATGCAATTGGGTATTTACCCATGTATCTATCTAGTGGAGAAATGTATGATATATTATATGATTGGTACTATACAATATGGTAGTGCTCAAAAGTAGGATATTAATTAATATTATAATTGTGGGTTTTTTGTTTGTTGGATATATATATATATATTGAATAATGTGTTTCTAACTAAAAATTTCAAAGAAGTGAATGGACTTGATTACTTTATAAGTTGGTATTTTTTTATGTATATGTTCTTGAATAAATTCCAACTCATGTGGGTTTAATTTATTATATTTACGATACATTAAATTGACCTTAATATTTATAAGACTTTGTGAGTAGGTTTATGGGCCACTTATTGTGGTATGTGTGATATAAGAGGGATTCGTTCCACATGGGTCTCTCCTTTCTCGAGAGATCACTAGGGAATGAACTGCCCTTATACACCTCAAAATCGTAAAGTGATAAAGAACCAAAACATAGTTTTGATTAGAAGGAAATAGTTAGAAATCTTGAGAGAGCTGGATCAAAGGTTTCTTGTCCCGGCAGAGAGAGCTCTTGGCCAGAAGATGCTAGCAAAGATCTAGGATGCAAGCATGGCGCGCTATTGTCTGAAAGATGCGCTGGCATCCTAAGCAACAGAGAACCCAGGAACTCAACAGAAAAAAAGAAATCCTACTTACAAACTCAGGAGTGATCTATACGAGACTGTTAACTAACCAAAAAACTAAATTTTGAAGGAAATAACATGGTGCTTGGAGAAAGCTTACCCTTTTCTTGGACACTTGAATCTTCACTCCAAGCTCCTTTTCGTGACCTGCACACAAAATATCAAGGAGAAAGTTGTTGGGTGGCTGTATAGGGATTTGTCTCAATCAAACCCTTCTTTGGTGTTCCCACCTCCATAGATAGCCAAGTTGGAAAGGAATGCAAAAGGACTAAACAAAGCATGTGGTGAAATCAATACCCGCTCGAGGGGTAGAACCTGCACCACGATAAGTGTGTGGTGAAAGCAATACTCGCTCGGGATTAGAACCCACACCACAAAAGAGTAGATAAATGCATGTAAAAAGAAAGTGAGAGAGAAAGAGAGAGTGTTACCCACGGGCTAAGGCCCTCTCTAGAGCACATGGATGCACCACTGAGTGCTTGCTTGAGAGTTGTTGCTGCTACTGGGGGGACCTTAGTTCGGCATGGCTTTGCCTGTGAGTGCACTACTATCAAAAGAGAAGAGGTCTCAAAGTTGTAGCAAAACAAAATGAGAGCTAGTATGTATTGTATTCCAGTCTTCCACCCTTCAAACGAGAGGAAAAAAGAGGTTATTATGCTTGCAAGGGCGGCAAAGAGCCATTACTTTCAAAATGTAACCATCAGGACACATGTCACAGGGGTTAACCTTCTAGATTCCACATTTTAAACTTGGGAAATGGACAAGACGCTAGTACGTCATACATTCATCCAAGGCCTATATTCTCAGAAAATGCATTGTCAAGCTTTTTTTGCTCAGCCACTTGTCCTCATGGAGTTAGAACCATGAAATTCTAACCCATGGGATTTTGTCATTAATGTCTTAGGGTGTCATAAATGCTAGGAAAAAATGTGAAAATATGAAATTGCCCCTAGGTGCAATTCTGCAATATTACATTTTGCCCCCACTTTACTGGGATCGATTTTGGAAAAAAATCAGCCTCACTAAAGTAGAAAAGAAGAACTTCGCCCAAATTTTTGAATTTTACGGATTTATGTGCCAACAACGAGAGACCATAGCGGCTACCAAAACCGAGCTAACCGATACTGAAGATGCCCCTAGCATCTGAGCTTGACAAACAACATCTGAACAGTCATGAAATTGTTGAATGTTCCATCCTACAAAACTCAAATTTTAGATTAGCCTTGAAAAATTAGAAGAAAGCTACCAAGAAGAAAGGAATGATCAAGAAAAAAGTCGTTGATTCAGAAGAAAAATATGATCAAGAGATGACCTTATGCCCCCTCCTGAGTTTTCCCCTAGCTCAGTGGGGAAAATTAAAGAGAAATTGGGGAGCCACAAAGCCTAGGGAAAATGGGCCCTGGGGGGCCTATATATACCTAGATGGGCCCCTACAAGGGTCATTTTCACTATTCACCACGAGAAAATTGTTGAATTTTGTGAGAGAAAAGTCAGCAAAATGCCTAGTCAAAGAGAGTATGAGGAGTTGAGGCTAGAGCAGCTATGCTGGGATATCGTCGAGGGTCATGAGGTGGACCAGGTGGGTCACAAACTCTCATTTTTAGTGATTTTTCATGCATTTTTTAAGGTTTTTCTACTAGTGAGGTTCGCAAGCATCTTTTTCATGTGCCTATGTCCTGAAGTCACCCTATCATCCAAGATTAGTGTTGTCATCTCCCTTTCGCGTTGTTGTCTCTAAGGCGACCATGGTGTTCTGGAGATGTATGTGCGGCGCACAGAAATTTGCACGTCGCGCATAAGTCTTAGTTATTTTTTTGCAATTTTTAATGTAGAATGTCAATGTTCTGATTCAAAATTTTCTTACTTTTAGTAGGAGTACCCAGAGATTTAGGAACATCCTGGAGGGCGAGCATTCTAGCTGGTTCACGAGCAGAGGGACCGCTTATCCGCAGACGAGGTCACACTCTTGGAGCACGTTGGTCTCTAGCATGTGTTCACCATGCCAAAGATGATATACCATGAGCGGATGCTTACGACCCTTATGGAGTGATCGGACGCCACTACATCATCTTTCTAGTTACTAGTTGGGGAGATGACCATCACTCTCGAGGATGTCTATCGAATCCTCAGACTACCCATCCATGGATGATGAGTGGCCCTAGATGACAAATGATCAACATGGGAGTGAGTGAAGGGCGTTTGCTATTGCACCGGGAGGACGAACTGCACAGGCCACATCTACATGCACTGGTATGACCAGGCGAGGACTACAACGTCGTTGATTCATTGAGTTATGGTCATGACCGTCACTTTCTAGATCATGATTGATGGGTGATGCTCACACCTGCACGGGGGCCTCCTCCACACTATTAGAGAGATGGTGGATCATAGGACCATCTTCACTTGGGGGTGCAACATGCTCGTGCACCTCTACCAAGAGCTAGTTTGGTATGTGCACTAGGAGTATTGTAGCCTAACAGTGTGCACACTTTTGCAGGTGTGGGCCTTTTCCCACACCATGTGCACTTGGTCGGTCAGTTTTCCCTAGCTACAACCGTGTTGCTTCCCAAATCAACAACTGCAATGAGTCCTAAAGAGTACCCACTCTTTCATATTCAAACTCAATGGGTTGATATGGCCAACGAATGGGAGAGTGAATAAAATACTCCTTTCTCTCCTACACTTCAAGCTCTGTTAAACCTGGGAGAGTGATCCCAACTATATATTTATAGATACTTGTGTGCTGAAGTACCAAATACACTATAAACATAAGTTTCTCTTTTATATGCTTAATAGGCACAATACTATAAAGGCTCTGCTGACCTCTACAGTAATGCCTAATTTAAACATGAGAGATGTAACTCATTAAACTTCTCACACAAACAAACTGAGATTTATATTTGATTTTAAAGATGATTAGCTATTGCATTAACCACCACATGTAACATGAATAGCACACTTAGATCAATGCCTCATCGTTGGAACGGAGTCAACTCAAACACATACATAATCTGATAACAATTTTCACACCTGACAGTATATGAAGCTCTGAAATATTGCATTACAGCATTTCAACATTATGTCTTAACCTTTACTTCTTACTAGCATTTTAGCACTCAATTCAATACAAATTTACAACCATATTCAAGTACCTACATTAATTCTTTGAATTAATAAACAAGAATAGAGCCACACATCTATCTGAAATTGATAGAGACAAATAAGACAACCTTGATTGTATCATTCATAATCTGTAAAACTAGTACATAGGAGAGTAAATAGTCTCGAACTTGAAACATTCAGCATTATTTTGTTAATATTATAATCAAAATTACATAAACATTGATAGACTCAAACCCTAAAACTTAACTCTAAAATGCTTTGTATTCACATTATAGTGTTCTCTATGTTAAATTACAAAAAAAACTCTCTCAAAATGAGGTAGAAAGACAACATTTAAGGAAACACAAAAAACCCTAAATTTTCATCTGAAGAAGACACTTGGCATATTTAGGTTCGCTAATCTTTGCTTGCTCAAGAATCTTCAACCCTGCTCTTTGTTTACTTGCTCCTCACTCCACTGCCCTGCAACAAAAAATATTCTCCTTTGGGAAGAATCATCATTCTCTTTCATTCAGCCTTTTTCCACGTTGAAAATTCCTCTACTTTCAAAAGACTTCACCTCCATTGTCCATTTTTCACCCAGCTGCATGAAAATGGTCTTCTATGTAAAAACTTCTCCCAGCCAAGAAAATATTTTTTTGTGCAAGTCTCTCTATTCTTCACCTTTTATCTTGGCTGCATTTTCCATTTAACTCCCTAATAAATAAAGTTTCATAACTTTATTAATGAAGGATTCAATATAAAATTCACCTATGCTCATTTACCTTCACCTCATATTAAAATATAATGCCCAACAACAATTTTTTTTTACCTTTGTTTTACCCGATCATAGAAATATTTTATCAAAACATTTTCCCCACTCAATCACTGCCTGCATTTTAAAAGTTTTGAAAACTTTAAAATTCTTTCACCTGGGCAGCCCATCTCATCGCTAATCACTAATATATTTAGAAAAGCCAAATATAAATTAGTGATGCCTGATATCATGTTCTCCAGCAAAGAAGTCTCAATTCCCCTTTTTATCGTTGACCAGTTTTTACTTTACTTGGTGAAGAATTTTTTCAATTCTTTTTACCAACTGTAGAAAACTTCATTCCTGAACATTTCTGACCACCATTGCACATCTCCATTTTCTTATGAGAAATGAAAATGAAATCAGCATTGGACGATATAATGTTCTGCAGCTTCACGACGAACTTTGAAAGATTTAATTAATTTTTTATCCATTGCAAAAACCATTTACCTGTGCATTAGTTTTCACATGCTTTTGCACCATTAAAATAACCCCCAAAACGCATATCGTAGATGCAGCAAGAGAAGATAATAAGAAATTAGCGATTGGAGATGTTCATCGTGCATCGTGGATTCATTGTGGAAGAGGTGACATCTATTAGTGATGGGCAATGGACACAACAGCCATAGCTAATCGCTAATTTGTTTTTGTGTTCGGGACTCAAAACCACAACACGCAATTCACTACGGGAGAACTTTGAAAACTTATTAAAATTTGTCCTTTGCTTAAAAGCTTCAATAACTTGCCCAAATGAAGACTTACTAAAATTTGTCCTTTACTTAAAAGCTTCAATTAACCTGCCCAAATGAAGACTCTCATTGTAAAACATTGCATCTCTAATTTGTTGCTTGATTTGAACTTCAAACTGGCGATGGAAGATGAGTTTTTTCGTGCAACTGTGAAAGTCACCTTTGGACCAATCAGAAGCAAGAATTAAACTTCCTTGTCCTTAGAACATTTGAAAATGTATTTTATATTTTTCCTAAATGCCCCTTTTCATTTGCACAATGTTTAAAATATTCAAAATATTTTAAATATGAACATTTGAAATATTATAAAAATTTGTGACTTATAATTACCCCTGCGACCCGTTTGAAGAAATTTATTGTAGACAAACGATGACACTTAGAGCTGATATTTTTTGTGTGTGGCCATAATCAATTATTTAGAGAAAACCCATTTTCTCAAATTTCACCCAACCCTTAAAATTCAGGTACCTCATTTGTAAACTGGTCCTTGGGACATGTTCACCGCAACAGATGTACATTAAAATAATGTATCAAATGACCTCCAATCTTGATGAAAATGGAGCTATAGATGTTTTAGATAAAAAAAAATGGGTTGTCCTTAGAATTTGAAATTTTAAAAATTTGAAACTTTTCGGGACACCATTTTTTACCATGTTGCAGTCAGAAAATGATTAGTTAACAAATCAAAACTCATCCTGGAAGTCTAAAACTAAGTTGGAATGCTACCATTTGACCCAAGAATTCATTGCAACAAACGACATGGTAAAATTCTTCCTAAAGTGAAATGTATTAAATACCAAAGTTGCCTACTTGGACTTTTCTGCAATTTCACCTGTCAGGGCTCTCAAAGTCACCACTTAAAAAATATATCAAACCAATTTCTGGAGGGATGCCACTAAAAACACAATCTCATCTAGGTACATTGAGTATGTGTGCAAGAGGGATTCTCTTCAATCCATATTTATCATCAAATATTAAAGGTCAAACTTGACCACTTTGAAACATTCTAAAAATGCAAGTGTAAAAGTGAACAAAATGCATTTACTTTTGGCCTGGTAAAAATAGAAAATCTGACCATGGGGCTTTGAAATCATACTAGGAAGTACATTAATGTGGGGAGAATGGAGAGCAACAATCCTTTCAGCATGACAATCAACTAGCTCTGAATTGTGACCCTCCAAAGTAGGTCACTTGGGCAGATTTTGTAGGTGTACTTCTAAGTGTGCAAAGGAAAAATTTTCAACATGGGCACTTCAAATTTGAAAATTTGAAGGTTCTAATAGTGGCTCTTTCTGGGAATGTATTCCCCATGTGGGAATAGCAAGAATTCAGATCTCTGGGAGAGCATACCAAGTGCCATAATCATTGGGTAACAGAGTTTTTATTAAAACTTTTAAATTCACTTGATGGCCCCAAGCCACTAAATGAAAAAAAGGGCAGTCAATTCTTACCTCTCTCAAACACCAATCTTTTAAAAGAGTTGACCTCTTTTAATCCATACTTGCCTCTGCCACACCACAATAACAATAGTAACTTCATCCTTGCAAAGACAAGTGTTAGGCTACCTTTAAATTTAGCTTTACACTCACATGGAAACCAAATGACATAAGTTGCATCACTACCACTCATTTCATTTTTTGATTTTGTGGCAAGTAACAAAATGTGAGGATAGTGATCAAGACCATCTGAAAACATAGCCTCATCCCATTTACCGATTCCCTCACAATGATCAGGCTCGGAGAAGACATCATCCTTAAGAAATGGTGTGCAATCCTTCAATGTGTCAAGCAAAGACTGCTCACACATTTGAAACTCTTTCAGCTAGATTGCATCACATATAATTTTTTCATCATCCCAATGACACAACTCAATCATATTACCATATGTCTCAATGTCCTGAAAACAAGATTCACCAAAACTCATAATACCTTCATCCACATTCAAATCATGACATTGAGAAGAAATGTCAGCATCCCAAACAATGTTTCCTACTTCAAGCTCATAGACAAGGTCATCTACATTCTTCACATTAGCACACAAGAAAACCTCATATGCACACTTTGATGACTTAGAATCTTCTTTTGTGGCAAATTCATCATAATGAGTGTTCAAAACAAATTCATCAATGCAAGGAGTATCTAAGTCAACATCACCTCATGTTGCCTTAACATGACAATCTAAAGCATGTTGCTCAAGAGGAAAACTATGAGTTGCAGATCCAGAAAAAGAGATCCACATATGCATCCATGTGATTGACACAATCACATTCTTCAAGTGCAAACTCATCATAAAGAGCATCATTAGTTGTACTAACATTTATCTCTACATTTTTACTTTCATGTACAACTACATCAATGTTACCTCATGCAAACATTCAGTGATAACCTCAAAGTTAGCAAAAGAAGTAGAAGAAGGTAAAACATCAAACAAAATAGGAGTTCCTTATTCATCATTAGTAGCATATGCATGCTCCTCATAACCAACTACTTGAATTGATTAATCCAATGAATCTCTTGCATGCATATCTCCTTCTTTGTTTGTAATGTTGCTACAATCAACAATGATACCTTCTTCACTGTCAAATTGAAAACTATCAATGGTTTCTTCATTGCAACTACTTGTGGTTGATTTCTCCAAATGAAATCCATTGCACTCCTTGTCATTTGCTTCATAGCATTGTTGATCACATATTTCTTCTTCAAAAAGTTTGTCCAACTTATATCCAACATCTTGTTCTTGTGAGGTTTCAAAAAATTTCTCATCATTTTCTTTATTTAAACACTTTCCACTCAGAGAAATCAATTCTATAGGTCTTCCTTTTGAAAAGAAACACAGTCATTGGGGCTACAAATAGAATTGTAATGTCTCTAATCATCTGAACAAGAATGCATTTCAGCTAGTTGCAAACTTCCATTTACAACACCACTGTTCACATCATGAAGACATGAAACTTCAGAATCAACATGCTCTTCAACTGTATATTCAAAATCCATAGAAGATAAAATACTGTCAGTATCATCCATATCATTGCAGACTTCTTTTGATATAGAAAATTGTCTTGCTATCTCTGTATTCTCAGAACAAATAGAAGAAATTTCAGATGTTTCATCTATCTCTTCATGACCATCATGGATGCAATCTTCATCAGGATAAAATTTATCCATGGGTTGTTCAAAAATAACTTCCTTATCACCTAATGATGCATTATTCTTGTCTTCCACTATACCATCTAGATCTATGTGATTACGTCTTGAAAAAGTACCATCACATAAGCTATTTAGGAAATTAGTTCCATACTTCTCTATCATTTCTTCAATTATTGATAGCCACTAATATAAACATTTAAGACTAGGGGGCTTCAAGTGAGTTGGCATAGTACTCAAACCTGGCTCGCAATTCTCACAGAACAAATTAATGCAAAATCACTCATCAGGTCTTTCTGATTCTAGTATAGCAAGCAAAAATTTCATGAATCTATCATGAAAATCATAGATGGATTCATCCTCAAACTTTTCTATATCACACAATGCATCAATAGGTAACATAGGGTCAACCTTATTTTTAGATTTCTCTTCAAATACTTCTTGGGTATGTATATTTCTTTCTTTAGTCAAGCATTCTTCACTCACTGACTCTTCTTCAAAATAACCAATGAAATGCATTTTGAGCTCATGCCATGAATCTATGGAATGCATGGGTAAACTAGAAAACCAGTATTAAGCATCATTTTCTAAAGTTCTTACAAAAAACTTCATGACAACATCTTCTACTATCTAACAATCTTCCATTACATCAAGAAAACTATGTACATGATGTGATGTTGATTCTTCAAAACTTCTTCTAAACTTAGGCAAATATTCATTCATTCTTCTTGGGATAGAATGTGGGTAACCATGGATTTTACTGAAATCCAAAGGGTCATATCTTTCACTAGTGAACACTTTTCTTTGAGGACATGGCTATGTTCTAGGCATGATATTACAACTTGTAGAGGGAGAACTAGGACAACAATACATTTTTGCAAATAAATTTATGTTCCCTCTACAACTAATTCCTTCTCAAGATATCTTACTTTCTTATTTCCCTTTCTACTAGTATCTTGAAATACTGAATAAGGGACAGTATTAACTAGAACCTTTTGTTGAAAACCTTCATAGAAATATATTACAATAGAAAAATACCTGAGAACTGCTCCAACCAACTCTTTTGATGATGTAGAAAATTATGTAGAGTCGCCACCTCTTTGAAAGACAAAAAGATCTTCAAGGAGCATAAATCTTCTTCCAAGATATAGGTATTTCTAAGTTCTCTCCACTAGTAGAGCACCAGACTTCAAGAATACATCAGAAACATTGCAGCAATCTCCTTCAAGTATGCAGGTCCTTCGATTATTTTGACCCAAAATTACAGATCAACAAATAATAGGACTCTGTGATAAGACAGTCTGCAACTAGAGCTTCAAAGTTCTCCCTAGAAGAGTCGCCAATATGTTGGTTCCCAAATCAACAAATGCAATGGGTCCTAAAGAGTAGCTGCTCTCTCATATTCAAACTCAACGGGTTGATATGGCCAATGAACGGGAGAGTGAATAAAATAACCCTTTCTCCCCTTTACTTCATGCTCTGTTAAACCTAGGAGGGTGATCCCAACTGTATATTTATAGATACTTGTGTGTTGAAGTACCAAATACACTATAAACAGATTTTTATCCTTTATATGCTTAATAGACACAATACTATAAAGGCTTGGCTGACCTCTACAGTAATGCCTAATTTAAACATGAGAGATGTAACTCATTAAATGTCTCACACAAATGAATTGAGATTCATATTTGATTTAAAAGATGATTAGTTGTTGCGTTAACCACCACATGTAACATGAATAGCACACTTAGATCAGTGCCTCATCCTTGGAACAGAGTCAACTCAAACACATACATAATATGATAACAATTTTCACACCTGATAGTATATAAAGCTCTGAAACGTTGTATTACATCATTTCAGCATTATGTCTTAACCTTTACTTCTTACTAGCAGCCTAGCACTCAATTCAATACAAATTTACAGCCATATTCAAGTACCTACATTAATTCTTTGAATTAATAAACAAGAATAGAGTCACACATCTATTTAAAATTGATAGAGACAAATAATACAACCTTGATTGTATCATTCATAATCTGTAAAACCAGTACATAGGAGAGTAAATAGTCTCAAACTTGAAATATTCAACATTATTTTGCTAGTATTATAATCAAAATTACATAGACATTGATAGACTCAGACCCTAAAGCTTAACTCTAAAATACTTTGTATTCACATTACAATGTTCTTTGTGTTAAATTACAAAACAACCTCTCTCAGAATGAGGTAGATAGACAACATTTAAGGAAACACAAAAACCCTAAATGTTCATCTAAAGAAGACACTTGGCACATTTAGGTTCGCTGATCTTTGCTTGCTCAAGAATCTTCAACCCTGCTCTTTGTTTTCTTGCTCCTCACTCCACTGCCCTGCAATAGAAAATATTCTCATTTGGGAAGACTCATCATTCTCTTTGATTCAGTCTTTTTCCCACTTTGAAATTGCCTTTACTTGCAAAATACTTCACCTCCATTGTCCATTTTTCACCCAGCTATGTGAAAATGGTCTTCTTTGTAAAAACTTCTCCCAGCCAAAAAAATATTTTTTTGTGCAAGTCTCTCTATTCTTAACCTTTTATCTTGGTTGCATTTTTCATTTAACTCCCCAATAAATAAAGTTTCATAACTTTATTAATGAAGACTTCAATATAAAATTCACCCGTGCTCATTTACCTTCATCTCATATTAAAATATAATGCCCAACAACAAATTTTTTTTACCTATGTTTTACCCAGTCATGGAAATATTTTATCAAAATATTTTCCCCACTCAATCACCATAAGATTTAAAATAGTGATGCCTGAGAATAACTATGCAGCCCATCTCATCATTGATCGCATATATATTTAGAAAAGCCAAGTATAAATTAGCGATGCCTGATATCATGTTCTTCAGCAAAGAAAGTTTCAATTCCCCTTTTTATCAGCTGACCCGTGAGTTTACAAATTTTAAAATGTCTAGCATTTTAAAATATTAAATTCATTTTCTTGAGGCATCCAAAAAAATTTACTTTACATGGTGAAGAATTTTTTTAATTCTTTTTACCGGTTGTAAAAAACTTCATTCCTGAACATTTTTGACCACCATGGCACATCTCCATTTTCATATGAGAAATGAAAATGAAATCAGCGATGGATGATATAATGTTCTATAGCTTCTCAATGAACTTTGAAAGATTTAATTAATTTTTTATCCATTGCCAAAACCATTTACCTGTGCATTAGTTTTCACATGTTTTTGCACCATTAAAATAACACCCAAATGATCATATTTTCAAATTACCATGGGCCCACCATTCCTCCATTACTTTGAGCCTGGTCATGATAATTTTTCTGGAGAGACCATCGCATATCGCGGATGCAGCAAGAGAAGATAATAAGAAATTAGCAATTGGAGATGTTCATCGTCATCACGGATTCATTGTGGAAGAGGTGACATCTATTAGCAATGGGCAATGGACATAGCAGCCATCACTCATCGCTAATTTGTTTTTGCCTTCGGGACTCAAAATTGTGACACACGTTGCCAGAGAACTTTGAAAACTTATTAAAATTTGTCCTTTGCTTAAAAGCTTCAATTAACCTATGCAAATGAAGACTCATCGCTGTAAAACATTGCATCTTTGATTTTTTGCTTGATTTGAACTTCAAACTGGCAATAGGCGATGAGTTTTGTCATGCGACTATGAAAGCAGTGAAAGCTACCTCTGGACCAATCAGAAGCAAGAATTAAACTTCCTTGTCCTTAGAAAATTTGAAAATGTATTTTATATTTTCCCTAAATTCCCCTTTTCATTTGCACAATGTTTAAAATATTCAAAATATTTTAAATATGAACATTTGAAACATTATAAAAATTTGTGACTTCTAATTACGCCTACGGCCTGTTTGAAGAAATTTATTGCGGACAAATGGTGACACTTGGAGCCGAGTTTTTTTGCGTGCAGCCACAATCAATTATTTAGAGAAAACTCATTTGCTCAAATTTCACCCAACCCTTAAAATTCAGGTACCTCCTTTGTAAACTGCCCCCGGGACATGTTTGCCGCAACATAAGTACATTAAAATAATGTATCAAATGACCTTTGATCTTGATGAAAATGGAGTTGTAGAGGTTTTAGATGAAAAAAGAAATGGGTTGTCCTTAGAATTTAAAAATTTGAAACTTTTCAGGACACCAGTTTTGGCCATATTGCAGTCAGAAAATGATTAGTTAACCAATCAGAACTCATCCTAGAAGCCTGAAATTGAGTAGGCATGTTACCATTTGACCCAAGAATTCATTGCAACAAATGGCATGAAAAAATTCTTCCTAAGGTGAAATATAGTAAATACCAAAGTTGCCTACTTGGACTTTTCTGCAATTTCACCCGTTAGAAACCAATCAGGGCTCTCAAAGTCACCAATTTGAAAACATATCAAAACAACTTTTGTGGGGCTGCCACTACAAACATAAGCTCATCTAGGTACATTGAGTATTTGTGCAAGAGGGATTCTCTTCAATCCATATTTATCACCAAATATTAAGGGTCAAACTTGACCACTTTGAAACATTCTGAAAATGCAAGTGTAAAAAGTGAACAAAATGCATTTGCTTTTGGCCTGGTAAAAATAGAAAATCTGACCATGGGGATTTGAAATTGGACCAAAGAGTACATTAATGTGGGGAGAATGGAGAGAAACAATCCTTTCAACATGACAATCAATTGGCTCTGAATTGTGACCCTCCAAAGTAGGTCACTTAGGAAGATTTTGCAAGTGTAATTCTAAGTTTGTAAAGGAAAATTTTGTACTTCTAAGTGTACTTCTAAGTTTGTACTTCTAAGTGTACTTCTAAGTTTGTAAAGTAGCAGCAGATTTTACGCGGTTGTGGGAGAGGCATTGGCCAGCTCCTGTGTTCAGCGAGGGTGCTCCAGGAAGGGACCTTAGTCCACAAGGGGACTTACTAGTCCTGCCACCGTAGGATAGGAGGAGAGGCTAATAGTTTTTTGGGGAGGAGGAGGAGGAGCAAGAGGCACCCCAAGAGGAGGAGGTAGCGTCGTCGAGGCTGAGGTGATGAAGGAGATTGGATCCCTCACCGACTACCCCTGTCTCTTTAGCCTAACTATCTTCCATTGTGGTTGCATCGCTCACGGCACCAGGAGCGGCCACCAAGGCTGGCAATGCAGGTCCGAGTATCGAGCCTCACCCTAACCAGACATGGCAGCCAGGGGATCCAGGTATACATGGTTCATTATTTTATGTTTTGTACTTTCAGTCTAATGATATATGTATCTTATATATGTCATGTGATACTGATGTCTTTTCCTTTTATGTGGTTGTAGAGGACACACACAGATGGATTGGACTCATAGCTTAGTGTATATCAAAGGTTTCCCCCGCTATACAAATTCAAGGGTCAGTCCTTGAGGCATATCAGTTGGTGTCCACGAGGCATCATGCCCCCACCTTCGAGCTGGTTGTACGCTTACAGACTACCTATGAGGAGCGAGGTGTAGAGATCATCTGGTTGTCTGGAGAGCTGATGACCCTACAAGGGCAACGCAACCAACTGTCGGGGGAGCTACGAAAAACACTCTCTGAGCAAGACACGACAATGAGGAGGGTTGATGCCACTAAGCAGTTACGTAATGCCCTTCAAAGTCATCTCGATGACCTCGGTGGGAAGCCAACAGCTGTGAGCCCGGTAGAGGTTCAACGACTGCGGGACCACTTGTCGTAGGCAGAGCTGACGATATCCTCCTTGTAGGGGGAGATCAAAGGGATGCGGATAGCACTGTCTGCATCATACTCTCACCATTCACGCTCAATGACCAACATTCAGCCCCTCCCACGGCTTCTCGAACATCCACCAGAGCCAGAGGGCTCCGAGAGCCATGTGCCGTAGTGATCTAGGAATCATCATCATTTTTTGTGCACATCATTTTTGTAGCAAGATACATATATGTTCAAACATACTTGTAGATCTTTCTATACAAACATATATTCAAGAGCCACTCATTTTTTTGTAGTAGTGGCCCAATACATGTATATGACATTGAATACATACATTGCGTATATATATATGTATACATAAATGGATACATCGATTCTAGTTTCATGGCATTGTTTATTTGGATGTGTATGTTTTTATTTACTTCTCTCATGTTCATGCTATGGATTTTATACTCTCATGTGGATGTATGCTTATATTAGAATATGCTAATATGATTTAATTAAACACACATGGTTGTATGTTAATTAAATACAATGATGATCTAATGGACACACACACACATGCATGTGGTTACTCATAACACAAAAATTATCATAATGTGTTAATGAACAATGTCAACATATGGAGTACTACTACTCTTTCTTGTAGAGAGAGTGCCACATAGATGACACATAAGACACTACGCATAGTAATGATGGAGATGTGTAGCGTTAACAGGATCCTTTAAAGGCATTTCATCCATAGATGATAGTCCATAAGTGCTTAAGCCATATACAAAAATCACAATATAAGGGCCTAACTAGTTAGGGCTGAATTTTCCTCTCTGGTCGGGCGGTGCATTTACGTTTCTCTGATTTTCACAAAGAACCAAATCTCCTAGTTTAAAGTTTCTAGGGATCACACTTTGATTGTACTGCCTAGATAACCACCGATGATAAGCTTTAAGATGTTCAAGGGCTTATAAACGGCGCTCATCAAGCATCTCTAGTTGATGCAAACGGTTAAATCGGTGGGTTTCATTATCGATTAACCCTTTGAGGGAGACTCGTAGAGATAGAATTTCCAACTCTAAGGGCATGATAGCTTCAACACCATACACGAGGTTATAGGGCGTTGTTCTCGTAGTTGTATGAACACTTGTGCGATAGGCCCATAAAGCGTATGTCAGTTGAATGTGCCAATCTTTACCATGTTTGTTAACTGTTTTATGGAGAATAAGCTTAAGAGTCTTATTTTACTCTTCTGCTTGACCGTTAGATTGGGGATAGTAGGGTGTGGAGAAACTATGTTGGACATGGAATTTCTCAAGGAACTGCTTCACTTCTTTTTCTTAAATGGTGTACCATTGTCAGAAAAAATCATAGCAGGCAATCTGAATAAGGAAATGATATTGTTCATAAGGAAGCTACAGATAGCTTCAGCATTCGTGGATCAGAGCGGGATATCCTCGACCCACTTTGTGAAGTAATCTGTAGTGGTAATGATAAAGGCATGTCCTTTGGAAGAGGGGGATGATATCTTTCCAATAATATCCAACCCCCATTTAGCGAATGGCCAAGGGGAAGTTTGGTTTTGTAATTCTTGGGCAGGCGCATGAATGAGTCGACTGTGTTGCTGACATTGAGGGCACTTCTTGACAAAGTCAAAGAAATCTTGTTTCATTGTTTTCCAATAGTATCCCATGTATACTAATCTTTGCGCCAAGGATTTACCACCAAAATTTCCACCCCCAGAGCCCACGTAGGCTCCCTTAAGGGAAAGGGCTATTTCCACTTTAGTAAGACATCTAAAGAAGTAGGTCATTATAGGCCTTCCTATAAAGGATGTCAGATAAGATGACATAACGAACCGAAAGCTTCCTCACACGAATTTGGTCATTTTCATCGCATCATTAGGGAAGTTTCTAGTCTTCAAATAGTTATAGATATCAGAAAACCATTACCTAGAGTCTACATGGGAACACATAGGGGATTCAGCTTTAGGTTCTTCAAGAATCACGAGGGTTCATAGGACCTAGACCACGAAATGGTATTCTTTTATATCCTCTTCAGAAGGTACCAAGGAAGCGGTGCTTGCCATGGCATCAACATGTTTGTTTTCTCTCCTAGGGATATTGTCTATTGTGAAAGAAGAAAACCATTTGAGCAAAGACAAGGCAAGGTCTCGATACCGGGACAACTTACTTTTCTTTGTTTGATAGGTTCCCATTATTTTGTTTACTATAAGTTCAGAGTTGCCTAGGATACATAGGTGTTTGATCTTTAATGCCATCGTGGCACATAAACCAACTATAAGGGCTTCGTACTCAGCGATGTTATTGGTACAAGGAAAATCTAATAGAAAGGATAAGGGAACTGGTTTTCCTTCATGGGATATGAGGACCATGCTCGCTCCGGAACCAGTTTGACATTGAGACCCATCGAAATACATTTTCCATTCAAGGTCGTGATTGATTGCAAAAATGTTCTCATTAGGAAACAAATCTAAGTTAGGAAAGGAGCGAAATGAGGGAGTGTCTACCAACTGATTTGCAATCGCTTGACCCTTTATACATTTCTGAGTAACAAACTTTATGTCAAACTCAGAAAGCAACATAACCCATTTCACTAACCTTCTGGCCAGGTCAATGTTGGAAAATAGATGCCTTAAAAGATCCATTTTCACTATGACATGTGTCTCAACATGGAGGAGGTAATACCTTAACTTCTGTGTAGCAAAGACAAGAGCAAGGCACTACCTTTCCATGGAGTAATAATAGGTTTCATAGTCAACCAGGACACGACTAATGTAGTAGACCGCTCTTTCCTTTCCAGTGTCATCATATTGAGCTAAAAGAGTTGCCAAAGCATATGGTGACGTAGCTAGATAAAGCAAAAAGGGTCTATCTTGCATAGCCAGCATCAATACGAGAGGGTTGGCCAAATATGATTTGATTGATTCAAAGGATTTTTGACATTCCTCATCCCACATGAAGTGAACATCCTTTTTTAGTAGACGAGTGAAAGGAAGGGTGCGATCAGCCAATTGAGATATAAATATACGAATCGCCTGAATCTTTCCCTGTAGGCTTTGCAACTCAGTGATGTTCCTCAGTAGAGGCATGTTAATGATAGCATCGATCTTTTTAGTGTTAACTTCGATCTTGCGATGAGAAACTATGAACCCCAGAAGCTTGTCGACATCAACACCAAAGACACACTTAAGGGGATTTAGTCTCATTTTATAGAGCCGAAGTCTTTCGAAAATAAGACGAAGGTTCTTGGGATGATCTTGATGAGTAAAAAAATTTTCCAATATGTCATCGACATAATCTTCTAGAATCTTGTGAATAAAGTCATGAAATATTAGGGTCATCGCTCGCTAGTAAGTAGCTCTTGCATTCTTTAACCCAAAGGGAATGACCACATAATAGAAAGTACCCCACGGGGTAGTGAAGGTTGTCTTGTACTGATTGTCCAAGTTAATATGGATCTAATTATAACTTGAGAAGCCATCCATGAAAGAAAGCAATGCATGGCCTACAGTTGAGTCGATAATCATATCTATATTAGGTAGCGAAAAATCATCCTTAAGAGAATCCTTGTGAAAATCTCGAAAGTCGATGTATATGCGAATACGACCACCAGGTTTACTAACAGCGACTATATTCAAAATCCAAGGGGAATAATCAATAGGACAGATAAAGCCTCTTTCAGCAGCATCTCTATCTTAGTCTTAACCATTAATGCCACTTTGGGATCGATCTTTTGGATTTTTTGCTTAACCGGCTTGGCATCGGGACATAATATGATATTATGAACCACTATAGATTCATCAATACTGGGCATATCCTCATATGTCCAAGCGAATATGTCAGGATGAGAACGTAAGATATCAAAGTGTTCGACTGCTTCTTCCAAAGAGAGACACTTCCCTATTTTGATCACCTTTTCAAGGGATACGGGATCCATGGAGATCTCAACAGTATCCCCTTCCAAGAGGGAATTATGGTCCTCATAATGAGGTGTTGTAACGTTGTCACTGGTGTTAGATAGAGGGTCCTCCTTGTCAATACTCAAGACAAATTCCCCGAAATACACTTGGCTATGCAAGCTACACAGGAGACATCTTTTGTGGTGATAAGGAGGTAACAGGGAATAGGTGCCTAGAAACTCCTCTAATGCTTCATCCAAAGAGAAGACATCGAGAGGGATTTTTTCGGCTTACTCCTTTTCCTCTATTAACTAAGGGTGAACAAGGTTTAATGGTTTGACCAAAATCATATTAACACTCCACCAAGGCTTTTGCTTAGACTGCTCAACGGAACATCCTAGTCCTAAATTGTGTCGTTGTGGCTCAATATGGATAGGGACTTGAATTCCTTGCTCAATACGTCCTAGGCCTTTTTTCCCGTAGCCATATTGTGAAGCAAGCTCAGACCGAACCCATAACAAGTTTGCAAAACTTTAGGGGGTGGTGGATCCACATAGAGTGCTTCATTCTACCAATGGATGTCAAATGTCTCTATGGGTTACCTTCGCCTCCCTTGTTGAGTTCACAGGTGTTACTTTCTTTTGCAGGAGGTGGATTGTTCTCCTCAACGTGGGAAGGAGTGATTTTCTAAACAGGTTAACACTTCTCTTCCTCCACGGGAGTATTATCCACCTTTGTGCTAGGGGCACATGGAAGTTCCACGCAAGAGGGGTCTACCTTATACTCTGCGATAAAGAATTTAGAAAAGTTCAAGGAACCCCAATCATCTCCAAGGAAAGAATTTGTTTGAGAGGGTGATGCGGGAAAGCCAGGATCTTTTGCTTTAGGCGGATTTTCAGTTTTGACACTCACCCAGGGAAAAGCTCCCACAAAGGATATTGATGAAGAGCACACCATAGCATTAGAAATTAAGGAAGGAATACAATTCTATAGGGTAGATATAGTTGAAGCATGACCAGTGGTAGCCAATTCTCAAAGGAAAATTCCTTCCGGATCTGCTTTGACTGTGACTATCTGATTGTTTGTGACAAACTTCAAAGAACGGTGTAAAGTAGAGATTACTATGCCCATAGCATGGATCCAAGGTCTCCATAAGAGGAGGTTGTAAGGTAAAGGGTCGGGCATCACATAAACCAGCATGGGTAAGGTAATGGGGCCTAGCTGCAAAGGTAATATTATCGTACCTAGAGCTTGGCAGCCAGTGTTATCGAGTCCACGAATGTACAAGGAGGAAGATGTTAAGGAAGATGAATCAAATTTAATTTTAGGTAGTAGGTCCATACCGCAAACATTGAGAGCCGAACTGGTATCAATGAGGGTATGCCTAGTACCAATGTTGTTAACATTGAATATGATCATTAAAGGCTCTACTTGTTTCTGCACATCTAGAGGCAGGAGTTCTTGTGAGTGCAACGTAATATTTGGTGAATCCACACAAATATGGGCCAACAACGCATTAACATCCATAAGCCTAGTGGAGGAAGGCAAGAGAATATTTTGTAAAGCTTCCTAGAGCATCTCTTGATAAACCCGAGCGGTCTGAAGCAAGTCCCAAAGTGAGATCTTCGTTGGAGTAACATGAAGCTACTCGACAAGATCATAATCACCTGGTGCTTTGATCGCAGGCTTAGGTGCTGGAGGAAGGTTTGGTTGAGAAGGTGGCAAAGAAGCAGGTTGCGAGGTAGGAATAGAAGGTTGTTGATCCAAGTTTTTTCTATTACTCCTTATAGGATATGTGTGTCCAACGGTGTTATAAGATGCAGAGTCTGCAGCTTTCACGAACCTTGAATACAGGTCTAGTGAATCACTATGGCACAAAATTCCATAGATGGAAGGGTTGGCTAGGGTTACGTAGATGACGGATTTCTTAGGGCTTGCAAGAGCCACTAATACTACCACCACATTTACCGATCCCTTAGCTTGTCAAGAAGAGACTTGTTTAGGAGATTTGCGGATAGGGGAGAGTGCTTCTAAGAAATCATCTAGAGCATCCTAGAACATATCAAAATCTTCCTCAGAAAATTCATCATGATAAACATGCAACATCACAAATAAAGTTATGACATTCATGTCGGGTTCACCAAAATGTGATATAAGAGGGATTCACTGCACACGGGTCTCTCCTTTCTTGAGAGATCACCAGGGAATGAACTGCCCTTATACACCTCAAAATAGTAAAGTGATAAATAACCAAAACATAGTTCCACTTCGAAGGAAATAGTCATAAATCCTAAGAGATCAATATCAAAGGTGTCTTGTCCTGGAAGAGAGAGCTCTTGGCCAGAAGATGCTAGCACAGATCTAGGAGGCTAGCACGGCGTGCTGGCATCCTGTGCAACAAAGAACTCAAGAAATCAACAAATAGAAAGAAAGCCTACTTACAAACTCAAGAGTGATCTATACGAGACTATTAACTAACTAGAAAACTAAATGTTGAAAGAAATACCGCGATGCTTGGAGAAAGTTTACCCTTTTCTCGGACACTCAAATCTTCACTCCAAGCTCCTTTTCGTGACCTGCACACAAAATATCAAGGAGAAATTTGTTGGGTGGCTATAGAGGGGCCTGCCTTAGTCAGACCCTGCTATGGTGTTCCCACCTCCACAGATAGCCAAGTTGGAAAGGAATGCAAAAGGAGTAAACAAATCATGTGGTGAAAGCAATACCCGCTCGAGGGGTAGAACCTACACCACAATAAACGTGTGGTGAAAGCAATACCCGCTTAGGAGTAGAACCCGCACCATGAAAGAGTAGATAAATGTGTGTAAAAGGAAAGTGAGAGAGAAAGAGAGAGAGTGTTACCCACTGGCTAAGGCCCTCTTCGGAGCACATGGACACATTGTTGAGTGCTTGCTTGAGAGTTGTTACTACTGTTGGGGGGACCTTAGTCCAGTATGGCTTCGCTTGTGAGTGCACTGCTATCAAAGGAGAAGAAGTCTCAAAGTTGTAGCAAAACAAAATGAGAGCTAGTATATATTGTCTTACAGTCTTCCAACCTTCAAATGAGAGGTAGAAATAGGTTCTTATGCTTGCAAGGGCAAAAAAGAGTCGTTACTTTCAGAATGTAACTGCCAGGACACATGTCACAGGGGTTAACCTTCCAGATTCTGTGTTTTCAACTTGGGAAATGGATAGGATGCTAGTGTGTCGCGTAGACGCCTGCACGCTGTGCATTTGTCCAAGGCCTATATTCTTAGAAAATGTGTTGTCAGGCTTTTGTTGCTTAGCCACTTGTCCTCATGGAGTCAGAACTGTGAAATTCTGACCCATGGGATTTTTTCATTAATGTCTTAGGGTTTCATAAATGCTAGGAAAAAATGCAAAAATATGGAATTGCCCCTATGTGCAATTCTGCGATATTACAGTATGTAACTAAGTAAACCTACCTAGTGTATGTGAATCCTTATGATATCAAGATTATGTTTACTTGGATATAAGATGACACTATGTTTCAAAATTGAGTCTAATATAAGAGTGGATAGTTAGGTATTACTAATATTGTGTAGTTGATGGATGTCAAGGGTTATCTATCATATCATATGGATTATTTAGATTTCACTAGTACCATAGAGGTGAAGGATTTCAATATCTATCCATGATATGATGTAGACACATTTATCCATGCTAGGGGATAACCATCATATCTTAGGGTATAACTAGCTATCATTAATACCATGGAAGTGACAAATACCAAGAGCTACCCATTGTATTATAGGACTTAGTTAACTTTCACCATTATCATGAAAGTGATAGATGTTGGGGGCTACCCCATGCCAAGTTGGAATGACTTTCACCAATGGCATGGAGGAGATAGACATAAAGATCCACCAACTCAAATGGTTTAGCGAGCTATGGGAATATTATTAATGGTCTTGTAGACACTCAAAATTGACATCATTCATAATCATATTTGCTCGCCAATTAAATACACCAAGTTTAATTGATTAATCTCCTAAGGTCATTCATTTAAATTGAATAAATTAGCTTTATTTAATTTAAGCCTATCATTCCCTCTTTGATTAAATAAATAAAACATTTATTTAATTAAATCTCAAATCACCTTTCATCTCCCGTTGATTTAATTTAAATCCCTAAATCTAAGTCAAATGGGTCAAGAGCATCTAAACTAAGCTAATCCTGATTAATCTAATCTAATCACCCATCACATCCTCTAGCTTTTCCCACTTGCACAAATAAATCAATTTATTGATTTATTAAATTCATCATTTTCCATCAACATGGCATCTTTGAGGAATATTCTTCCGAATTTGAATCTCCCCCCAAGTTGACATGTACATCCAACAAAGCATTTATGAGCTCTTACATGGCTCTTACATGTCTCTTGCACAAGGTCAAACTCAACATTTAACTCTCAAATTCAAATTTGAATCTCCCCCTCTTTGGCACATTGACCAAAACTTGCACATTCCTCAAGCCTATCACAAGTTGACAAGTGGCTTCTTCTCATTGGTGGATCTTTAGTCCCACATCCTCCATATTTGGAATTCTTTTATCCTTCTTGGCTATAAATAGAGAGCTTCTATATTGTATCAATCCTCCACAATCTTTAGATCTTTCTGCACAACTTGATCCACAATCCTCATGCAAAGTTACTCTCTTTAATGTAGAGCTAATTTTGTCCACTCCACAATCTCATGCACAAATGCATCATTGTCATTTGAATCCATATCATATCTTCATAGCATTTCATATCATCTTCAAAGCAATTTCATCATTTAGCTTATCCAAAGGGGTTGGGAAAGGGCTATTTTCCACAATAGCACCAATCCCCCTATGAAGTGATAGTTTAATCCATTTTAGATAGGTTTACATGCTTATGATTTCTTTGTAATCTTTTTTATCATGTTTCCTTGTCTTAATGTGATTAAGAACTTCATAGGGAGTTTGATTATTGTTTTTGGCTAACTTGAATAATAATTTGTTGTGTTGATTTAGATAGCCAAGCAAAAATATTGCTCACAAACTTTCTTTTTTTGTACCTAGAGTTTAGATCAATCCAAAGAATTAGAGGTTCACCTCCCGCATTCTTGAAAATTGATCCTTATTTTATGGTCCAAACTAGACCTCAACACAAGAGAAACATGGAATATAAACTTGCTCCATACATCGTGATTAATCCAAATCAATTGAACTATCAAAGTCTTACAATGCCAATTGATTATCAACACTCACATTTATACAATCCGTACATGGGATCATTATCTCCCGCAAATCTCAATGGTACAAAAAATGTGAGTATGCCTAGTCAAAAGTTTGGAACACTTTTCCCGATGGTATATTAAATCCAAGTCCAAACCTACAAGTGTATCAACCGAAAAATCAATGCATGAGTCTTCAAACAAACAACATCATCCCATCAAATCCCTACATGCCAAATGAGAATGTACCAAGTACAACTTTACAAAACATGAAAATTTTGAGTTTGAACTTGGTAAGCTTTGGGATGGATATGAATGTTGTTCAAAATCCAAACAAGATGTTAATGACTCCGTGTATTAATCCAAGTCAAGGTAACACCATGCAAAATCAAAGTTACCTAAAACAAGGCAATGTGATTCCCAACATCAACAATGTTCAATTTCAACCTATCATCCCAAATCAGAACATTGTCCAAAATCAATTTGTCCATGATCCCATTCAAAAATCACAAGTATGCATCCCAAATCTGCTTGAACAAAAACCAAATCAACTATATCAAGGGATTCAAGATTGAAATCAAGATCAAATTTGGCGAGATCAAATTGTTACACTTACCAAAATAGTTGATTCATTGCGCCAAGAGACATCTCCACCACCACTACCCATATCAACATCATTCCTTGGTTTAGGGCTTCCCCCTTTACCTAGCACCAATCACTCCATCCAAATCAATCCACCTAACACCAATCAAGTTATAACATCAAATCCTTTGAATATACCATTGACATCGCACCAACAGATGGTATCTAATCAAATGACAACATCAATCCCGACAAATCAAAATATGGTCTCCCAAAGACCTATCACCTCGGTCATTCCAACCATTCCTATCACCTTGGTCAATCCCATCATATCTCAAACCCTCACAATCACTCCAAACGTATCTCAACCACTTGTCACTACATCTAACACAATTCTGAATCTGCCACCACTACCACCAAAACCAAACACAACAAGATAATATAACATTGCGCTAAAAGCTCACCAAGTCTACCAAAAGGCCATCCAACAATATCTATCCACGCAACAAGCAACACAAGCTCAACAAGTGCAACAAGCCTCTCAAGCTACCCAACAAACACAAGAACAAACACGAAAAAATGATAACTATTGGGGATAATGATGAAAATTCAACCATTGATGATAGCATTGACAATCTCTTTACCACAATTTCTAAAAGAAATGATCAAGATCTATCCATCAAAGAGCACATTGAAGATGTTTCTATCTCATTTGAAGATCACATCAACATACATCAAGAGTCACTTTTCAATCATGATCAAAATCCACCAACAATACCCAACAATGATCCAATTCAAGAAATGTCAACATCACTTGACCCTATGGTTGAAGACATTCACAATCTCTTCGCCACAATTGTTGAAAACAATGTTCAAGATCTCTAAATTAAGGAGCACATTGAGGATGTTTCCACCCCATCCGATGATCAACTCACCATACATCAAGAGCCACTTTTTAGTGATCTATTTCAAGGAGTGTTAGGATTGTTTGATCCTATTGACATAATGCACAATCCATTAACCTATGATCATGTTGAGAATGTCTCTACATCGCCTTATGAGTTAGAGGACATATCTCAAAATTTTATTCCAAAGCATGATCAAAATCTTTCACCAAAATCTAGCAATGGCCCTTTCCAAGACATGTTGACATCTTTCGACCTCATGATTATAGATACTGAAGGAACCTTGAACTCAACACTTGAGGATATTGAACCAATTACCATGTCTAATGATGACATCCAAGAACCATTTGTAAGCAATCCATCCTTTGAAACTGAACCATGTCAAGAACTTGATCCAAAGCACGTCGAAAGCAACTCCAAAATTATTCAAGATCAAGAATTTGTATCTCCAAGATACTACAATGATGTAATGGACACTCTCCAATCTATACAAGATGTCGAAAATGATGATCACATCCATATAGCACATTCTGATCCATCTACCCATGAGATGCTTTCTGTGGATGGACACGTAGATGATCTTCATTCAGAACAGGATCCCTTTACTCCTAACATTATTACACAAAAAGAGAAAGTTATTGATTCATACAGTCAAACTAAGTTATCAACATCAGGATAAGATATATCCAAAATTCAAACTAAGGACGTTAGGGATGAGGATATCCAACATTATCCACTCAAGGAACCCAGTCAAATAGAACATGATATTCTGGAGTCAGCAAAGCATCCAATCGAAATAACATCATCTGTAGTGGTCAGTTATCAAAGAATGTATTCTAAACAAAAGCTCTTGGAACATGAGGAATCAAAGCATGAAGTTACTACTACCATCATACTGGGGGCAACTATGTCTCAAGCAAATGTCAACATAGGGAGCATGAAGAATTCTTATGATAAAACCGATGCCAATACTACAACCAACCATGTCATAAATCTTCATCCACCCATCACCCCATCCACAAATTGGGACCAACATCAAAAGAAAGATTTGAATCAAAGCACAAAAAACGTTATCAAATCAAAAGAAGCTAAGAAGCATAATGGACAAATTAAATACGCATGGATACAAAAACATGTAAAGAAAGATTATCCCTATCAAACTACATTAGTCAAGGAAACTATGGGGCAAAATAAGAAAGGGAAAAGTATCCATCATAGATGTCCACAAAAGAAAAAGTAGGCTTTCCAGGCAACGTACAAAGTATATCAAGTCATTGGTCCTCATTCCATGCACACTTCTATATCCATCCATCATTGCTCATCTTCCCAAGTTTGGAGAGTCAAAGGTTCCAAACTGTCAACCAATCCATATCTTATCCGTAAAAACACTCCATCCATGCCTCCACACATGATATCCAATTCTCACATTGACCAAGTATTGGTAGCCACCCTTTATCATAAGGATTCATAAGGCACTCTATTATGATGTGCGCACAGAGACAAGGTTAACTCTGGTATCGATGAAGCGGATCAGGAATCTCAAAAGTTGTATTCAAGTGCATGTATCTTGGTAAAAAAACTTCTTTAGGTAGGATATCGGTGGCACATTATGACAGAAGCATCTACATCGACACCACCAGGTGGTTCAACATGAGCTTAAAATCTTTTAGAAAATATGAAAATCCAAAAAAAAAAAGAAAAAGGATTGAAAATAGTAAAGAAAAAAACCGTCCTCTAGTGAAAACCACATGGGCAATGCTTTGGGCAAGACCATGATGAAAATTTGGCAAACAGGCATCATGTGTAGAATCGAGCATCTGCGTGTGCTAGTTCAGGTGAAAGCGTCTTATTCCATCCATAATAAATCTATCATTCCATCCATCTCAGCCATAATAAATCCATTCATCCATGAACCATTTATCCAATCCATTTTCATCCATGTGCATCCATTGTCCAAATTATCTTGATCTTGAAAAAGTTTGGGGTACACTTTTCGCTTGCTTACGGTAAAACATCTTGACATGGGTCATTTTCATTGATCCTATCCTATCCAACATTATTTGAGCCATGAAGCACCATCCAAATAAGCATTCTTTATCCAAACACCTTATCTTATCATAAGATAATCCTTGGCATCCTTTGCATGCTTACCATCTAGGCATTCATCCATTACATTCCATACATTGCTAGACACTTGGGGCATATATGTACATATTGCTTCGAGAATAAATCTTGATCTATATCCTCCAACTTATGTGGTGATCCGAACATTGGAAAATGTGAAATAAACTTGGTCAAAACATTTGTGAGAAAGAATCCAAATCACTAACCCATGGCACATTTTGACGAGAAGATGTTCCTTATCAAGTTTTATCTTCAATCGAACATCGATCCAAACAATCAATATCTATCACATCTAATGCACCCTTCAAATGTCACATCAAATCATTTGAACAAATTTTGTTTCATAATCAAGCTTCATCAATCATGATCAATCAAATCCAATCAAAAAATCATCATCTCAAGATATCCTTGTGTTGCTTAACACTATCCTTGCATTGTTGTGCATCCTCAACAATGTTATCATCATCAATCCTGATCAATCAAATCCTTGCATTGTTGTGCATCCTCAATAATGTTATCATCATCAATCCCATCAACATCTCAATCCTTGTGTTGCTTAACACTATCCTTACATTGTTGTGTATCCTCAAAAATGTTATCATCATCAATCCATCAATTTGATCAGTCAACCTTAGCTTGGTTTTTTAGCAAAATCCCAAAACAAAGAACTGATATCATCACACATGTCCATATCCAAATCGTCAAAATCATGCGAAAAATCCAAAATCACTCAAAAATTTAGAAAATCATCAAAAACATGTTACCCGAACTATGTTGTCTCTGAGCTTAAACGTAGGCAAGGCTCATCTTTGATCAGCCCCTGAGACATCAAATTCCAAAAACATTGAAAAAACAAAAAAATCTAAAAACATTCAAAAAACCAAGAAAATCCAAAATCACATCAAAATCCAAAAACATTCATGAAAGCTCAAAAAACCCCAAAACATTGGAAAAAAAATCAAAACATTTGTAAAATCTTGAAAATACCAAAAAACAGCCTCAAAACATTCCAAAAAATGTCAAAAAACATCCAAATATCTAAAAAAAATCCATCCATCTCATCTCGCTCTCACTCGAAATAATCAATCATCCATAATAAACTGATCGTCGCCTTCATCCTTTGGCAACACAAATAGAAACAATCACAACAATCGGCAAAAACAAACTTCAAACACAAAATCAAAATCGAAACAACAAACCTTTAAAACACAAAATCAAACTCTTGATCATTCACAAACATGTCAATCAACCTTATATCAAAAGCCTATCAAACAACTTATCAACCCATCATCATCCTATACAATGCATGTCCTAGGATATATTGTTCCAACAATGGGCATCATTTTGGATCACTTTGGATTCTTATCCTATCAAAACAAATCCCTTTGGCTAGAGATGTGAAGAACATTGACTTGTTTGTGTACTTGATCTTTTCTTTTGATTTATCTTATTGCACTCATTCCAATGACCTCTCGATGATGTCTACTCAAAACAATTTAGAGAGAAAGGAATGGGGCAACAATCATTATCTTTTGTCTGTTGTGCTTGTTGGACGTTCTTGTAAAATAACTTGGTGAATACTTGCCTTGTTAGGTACATCCTAGCAAGGTTTCTATATGTCAAGTGTGAACAAGAATACTCCTATCTGTTTGTCGAGTCAAATTCCATCACACTAGGTACAACGCCATCTTGGTTATTTATACCTTGATGCGTCGTATCTACATGTGTAATCAAACATAAGGTAAGTAGCCCTTTTAAAATCCCAATCCTTGATAAGAAAATCATCATCTATCATCATCATCATCATCATCTCTAATAAAGTCTTGTCAGATCATGGACTTGTTGGATCCTCTTTTCATCATCTCATTTCTTCTTTCTTCTCTCCATGCTAACATAACATCATCAGTGCATACATCCTACATCCAAAACCCATCAGCAGTCGGCATATCATCTCACATGCATAATCATCATCATAATATAGATCTATTAGTCTAAGCATTTGCATAGAAAATCCATCGCATAATCATAGCATATCACATCATCCATCTCATCCATCTCACATGCATTACATCATCATTTTTAGGATAATATAGATTGGTTATTCTAAGCATCTTAAAAACATCTCATTTGCATCATCATTGTAACCATCCATTTTGAACCTCTTTATCGCGAGATCGACCCTCAAATTGAATCTTTTCACTCGATCTCTCGAGGGAGAAATGTACTAGTGTACTTCTTTCCGCTGGGGCATCCAAAAAAATCATAATTTTTTTGAATTTTGATCGCAGAAAGTTTATTCTTTGAACCAATGCAGCAAGTACATTGTTTCAAAGAGGGGCAAAATGTACACACACAAAATTGACATCATTCATAATCATATCCGCTCGTCAATTAAATACACCAAGTTTAATTGATTAATCTCCCAAGGTCATTCATTTAAATTGAATAAATTAGCTTTATTTAATTTAAGCCTATCATTCCCTCTTTGATTAAATAAATCAAACATTTATTTAATTAAATCTCAAATCACCTTTCATCTCCCGTTGATTTAATTTAAATCCCTAAATCTAAGTCAAATGGGTCAAAAGCATCTAAACTAAGCTAATCCTGATTAATCTAATCTAATCACCCATCACATCCTCTAGCTTTCCCCACTTGCACAAATAAATCAATTTATTGATTTATTAAATTCATCATTTTCCATCAACATGGCATCTTTGAGGAATATTCTTCCGAATTTGAATCTCCCCCAAGTTGACATGTACATCCAACAAAGCATTTATGAGCTCTTACATGGCTCTTACATGTCTCTTGCACAAGGTCAAACTCAGCATTTAACTCTCAAATTCAAATTTGAATCTCCCCCTCTTTGGCACATTGACCAAAACTTGCACATTCCTTAAGCCTATCACAAGTTGACAAGTGGCCTCTTCTCATTGGTGGATCTTTAGGCCCACATCCTCCATATTTGGAATTCTTTTATCCTTCTTGGCTATAAATAGAGAGCTTCTCTATTGTATCAATCCTCCACAATCTTTAGATCTTTCTCCACAACTTGATCCACAATCCTCATGAAAAGTTACTCTCTTTAATGGAGAGCTAATTTTGTCCACTCAAAAATCTCATGCACAAATGCATCATTGTCATTTGAATCCATATCATATCTTTATAGCACTTCATATCATCTTCAAAGCAATTTCATCATTTAGCTTATCCGAAGGGGTTGGGAAAGGGCTATTTTCCACAATAGCACCAATCCCCCTATGAAGTGATAGTTTAACCCATTTTAGATAGGATTACATGCTTATGATTTCTTTGTAATGCTTTTTATCATGTTTCCTTGTCTTAATGTGATTAAGAACTTCATAGGGAGTTTGATTATTGTTTTTGGCTAACTTGACTAATAATCTGTTGTGTTGATTTAGATAGCCAAGCAAAAATCTTGCTCACGGGTCTTATGAGATGTATTTTATTACACCTACACCTTACCAAGTGGTGCTTGCAAGTATTACATGGGATGTTTACCTATCATCACAACTAGTATAGAGAAGTGGATAAAATTATGGGACCCATAATGTAGTATGGGATGCACTAACATTCATTTTTCTAGTTGGTATGCATTAAAATGATATATTTTAGTGAACCAGGTAATGGAAAGATGGATGTGGTTGTGTCACATCCACTCCCTATTACTAGTTGGCCACTATGTATGTGTAAGGAAATCACTATATACTTGTACAAAAATGGCCTCAAATATTGTGCATGTTGTTATACTTATGCCTTTGTTAGTGATGACAACAAGTAGCATGGGATGTTTTCTTTCCATCATAGGTAGTAGTAGATTGGGAAAAGGATGGGACCCATAGTGTAATATGGGATGCACTGTCATTCATTTTCTATATGGAATGTACTTGTAGGATTATGTATCAATGAACCAGGAGAAAGAGAAGATGATTGCACAAAGGTCATATCTACTTCCCTTTGCTAGCTGACCTCTATATGTACTTGTGGGGTTATTAGGTCATTCATATTGTGTATATGTGTTAGGTACTTGATCTAGTCACACTGTGTATACGTGATACATGCACCAATTATCAAATTATGTATATGTGTTACAAGAGTGAATTATTCACATTGTGTATATGTGACATATGCCTAGGCTAGTCATCATGTGAACCTAATATGTGGGTATAAAATAATCATGTATGAGTGTTGACACAAGAAATATCTAGTTGCAATGTGTATAAATGATGTATGCTTGAGCCAATCAATGTGTGAACTTGTGATGTTGGAATGATATGGTCCCTATGTGCTTTTGTGTGTGTTTGTACAATAATATTGGCATAGAACCAATACTTGTTTGGAATGTGCTTCATATACTTATAATGTAATTAGATTAAATTGAAAGAAAAATTTTAATGAATAGTTCTAATTTAAAAGAAAGATCAAAGATCTCATACAGAGGAGTAGATAAATTATTTGTATCTTCAGGTATGAACTATGGAGCCTTTAATTTCCAAAAGGGGTCATACATAGGCAACGTAATCATGAATGAACCCTTGAGGATTAAGGTCTGGGTCTAAGGATGACCTTGACATTGTAAACTTACCACTTTATAGTGTAAGTGTATGATTCGTAGCTTAGATTCATCTCCATAATTATTGTTGGACAGGTTATGAATTTGACACTTCTAAATTAGATGGAACCTTGGTTGATTAAGTTGGTATAAATTTATGAATTAAATAAAAATAGTAGAACAACAGGTGGTTGTAACAAGAAGATTCTTAGCTCTAGCCTTATTGCTAGGCCACTAATTGTTAAACTACTTGATACTCTCAATTGCTTGTATAAATTACTAAGCATGCTCAATGAGTTGCTAAATTTGAATCTCTCTCTCTCTCTCTCTCTCTCTCTCTCTCTCTCTCTATATATATATATATATATATATATATATATATATATATATATATATATATATATATATATATATATTCCCCTTACATATGCACACTACTTTCTTTTTATTGGAAAAATATGTGATTACTAAAAATTTTAGGGAAAAAAATTGTTAACATAGAGCCCCAAATGCAATTTCATGCAAAAATTCAAACAAACTTCGTGAAACGAAGATCTCGAAGAGACTACTCTTGGAAAATTGTTTAGGATCAACTGGTATATATTAAATGTTTCTAGATTATGTCTCAACTTTTAACATGGAAAACACTTTAGTCTTGATTGTGAAGCAAAAATCTTAGCCTTGTATGATATTCAATAGATATGTAAGACCAAGAAATAGAAAATAAAATATCTCAACTATTAGCACACCCAATTGAGAATTGAGATTTAAGCCTTGAAGACTTCTCTCCACTCATCCTATCTCCTATTAGGAGACCCATTGAGTTAAAATATTATTGATAATGTTGAAGGTAAATAGTAAGGAATGCTAAAATAAGATAAATGTCTATATCAAAATTAGAAAACCAAATTCATCACCATTATTAAATTTTGTTATAATATTATCGAAATCATGCCAAAAATAATAATTAATACTTTGAGAACTTCATTCTATTAATTCTAGTATGATTGTGTTTGAGGTGGAGAGGTAGGGTTACATGTATGATAATTGTCCTAATATGCACCATTCAAAAGATGTCAATTTCCATGATGGTATGCCCCTTACTTTTCTAAAACAAAATAGCATAGAAAATGGAGTCCAATGCTACGGTTTTTAAAAACATAGATGGCATTAAAATTGTAGCCAAATGCTTAAATGATAACTTGTCTAAAAATACGATATTAACATAAAATTTTGAATTCTACATAATTGTAACCTCTAAATATTTCTAAAGTTTGTTGTAAAGATAGAAAAATCTACACAAACCCATAAAAATTATCACTACAAATGCAAACTATAGCAATGTGTCTCTATTTAGCTACAAAACTAAAAATCCTAATTTTTTAATCAAGAAAGAAAGAAAAATAAAAATAATATAGATTTTATGGGGTGGAAGTTTATATAATCCATAGTTTTAAACTTCAAACTTGTTACATATTATTTATTATAATTGATTCATGATAAATACTATTTTAGTAATATTTAAATTTTAATCACAATTTAACTTAAAAATCACACATATAGAAACAATTCAACTAAAAATAAAATATAAATTTTATAAATATTTAAACTTTTAAAGAAACAAACATTTAAAAAATGAAAGATGCAGATGTATGATCAATCATTTGGAGGACACCTACTAACTAATAATAATAGAGTTTGCCTTCGCATTCAAAGGAGGCCTGGATAGACATCAAGAATAATTTGCCTGGGGATTTGACAGGTGAATCTTTTGTAATATACCCTTCTGGAATATGCTCTTACAGGACCTCTTGCTGAATAAGAAGACAAGTGGCATAATGTTGATTAAAATTCTCACAAGAAGGTTTTAAAAAATAGTTTTGAATTAGTGGCCGTCCACATTAAATAGTCCATGATAACTGAAAAACTCCAAATGAGAAGATATACACCATTAGAGGTTTCAATCAATGAAAGAAACAAACTATACGACTTCTTTGGATAAAACAAGGAGCCGCTTTTCCAAGCTAGTTTTGGTTGCTTATAGTTATATTCCCATGGGCATGTCCCTTGTTATATAACTAAACCAACCAACAACTCTCAATTAGCTAAAGAGGTTCAGAAAAGAATCAGAGAGTTCTGAGTAGTCATGGACTATCAGGATATTGGAGAATCAGAAATGGAAGAGGAGAAGGTGACCCAGATGCTGAATATTGTGGTTGCAGTTGATGGAAGCCAAGAAAGTATGTGGGCTTGTGAATGGGCATGTAGGAATCTCTTGCCTGCTCATACAAATGTTGATAAACCCTATAAATTCACTCTCCTTCATGTTCGCTCCCCTCTATGTGTTTCATCTGGCCCTGGTAAGTAAGTTCCCTCCATTTCCATGTCCTCATGCAGACTTTTTAGTTATTAGGTTTTTCTGCATCTGCAAGTTTTGTTATTGGAGTATGTATGATGGTGGTTATTGTGCTATGCAGCCTACATCTTGAGCACTGAGGTGATTTATCTTCTGGAATTGGATGAAGTCAGGACTACCCAAGAGATATTGAGGCGAGCTTTGGATGTCTGCAATTGTTACAATGTGAAGGCGGAAACCCAAGTTGTAACTGGGGAGACAAAGCTCAAGATCTGTGCTGCTGCACACCAGCTGGGGGCACATTTTATAGTGATGGGTAGCCATAGCCATGGTCCTTTCATAAGGTAATGTTTCCCTTATGTCTCTCTCTGTGTCTTTGTTTCTCTGCCATTTGCCTACCCATTTGAGATTTTTATTTACTCTTCATTGATGATTTGCAGAGCAATCAAGGGAAGTGTGAGTGATTACTGCACTCGGAATGCCAAGTGCCCTGTTGTGGTTGTTAATAAAAAGGTGTTTTAAGGATTGAAATGAAGATTGTACATTTTTGGCTTGCGAGATTATGTGTGACAACTGACATGTAAGGTTGGAAGAACAAAAAAATGATGAGGCCGCATGGACTGTAGATATTATATGGTAAAGACAGAAGCCTATTGGCAGGCTTCAAGTTTTGTACCTAGATTGGGGATTTGAGTGAATCATAGTGGTTTTCCCATCTAAAATTTGGGTATGCATCTTTTTGAATCGACGAGATAATTAGTGACACATGTTGCATACCTTGTGGCTTGGTTTGGATCCAAGATGTTATCATACTCTTATGCACAGAGAAAAGAGCAGGCAGATTGATTGTTCTAAGTTTTTCATAGGAGAGCAGGATGTAATTGAGACTACATAGATCTAGTCCAGAGTCAGACAAGTGAATCAAACTTTTACTTGATAGTCAGCCATGCAAGTTTTATTATATATTTACAACTTCACGGTTTAGTATTGGTTTTTTCTGTTGATTCTATTTTCTATATGAACCCCTTTTTTGCTAGGCTGGTCTATGATGATGTTGGGCAGATATCTATACTGATCATGTTGCCTGTTAGTTGGGCAGTTTGTTTTTGTATTGTACTCCCTGATCCTGGTCCCGCTTTGCCCTGAGAGGTTTAAATAAGATTGTTTTGTGTTTATTTTTCAATTGGTGTTTGGATTATATTGATCCATCATCAGGAAGAAAAGAGGTGGAAAACTCATGTCTTAGTATGCTTTGTAAATTGATGCTTGTTTAAACAAAAATTCACCATTCACCGCCAGCGATTCACCACAAGAAAATTTGCCACCAGCAATTCACCGCACAGAAAATTTACCACTAGCAATTCACCACCACGGAAAATTCATCGCATTAACTTTGAATTGCTGGTGGTGAATTTTCCTTGAGGTGAATTTGTCATGGAGATGAATTTTCCTTGAGGTGAATTTGTCATGACAGTGAATTTTCTTGCTGTGAATTGTTGCCCGTGAATTGAGGTGAATTTGTCATGGCAGTGAATTTTCCCACAGTGAATTGCTAGCGGTGAATTTGCCTGATGCCATATATTGCTTTTGTTGATCATCTCTGGTTGCCCAGGTCCCAAATATACAGCCCTGGAAGGATTTTAGTGTTTAGAATAATTAGTACTGCATTTGCCCTGTATTTCTTTATTTAAAAACAAAAACAAAACTATATGTAAGCCCGGGCAACAGAGCAAACGTGATTTTGGAACTAATCGGCCAGTTTGTACTCTGTACTCTGTAGACCTGTCGAAGAAGACATGCATTGTAAGTAATGGAGGAGCCAAGGTCAATATGGAATGAGTTTCTCTCAAAGTTTGTGGTTCCCTCATATTTGAGAAACACTGCTCATGATAGAAGCCTATGCCCAGGGGAAACAAAAGAATGAAGAGTTTTAAAGCCCATTATGGCAGCAAGGAGCAAGTTTGTTCGAAAGCTTCCAAGGCTAATGGATAGCAATCAGATATTATTCCGTAAGGTCAAGGTATCAACTATATTCTTCAGAATTCCCAAAGGCACCTCCCAAAACACCATTAAAGGACTAGTGCGAAACTGGACGGACCGTCATGAGGTTCCATCAAATTTGAAATAGAGCCTTTATAAGGTTATTTTACTCGACAGCAAGGAGAGGTCAAAACTCATTTTCACCATCTGATTGGCGAATAATCTCAGGGCCACAAACAGAACACAGTGATACCTGATACTCAAATTAATTTTTTATAATAATCTATTAACATATTGTCTGAAAAGTCAGTGATCAAGCTCTTATTAAGTTTAACATGGAAATAATGAAATTTTTGTTTTAGTCAAAGCACTGGATAGAATCTTTCACTCTATTGGCAGCTTATATCGCAATCAAGCTTCTTGATGATGCCAAGGATAAAATTACCTGGAAACATTTACGTCCATCTGGAATACTCTGATTCACTCCGCATATGAGCTGAATGAATTGCTCTTGAAAGAGCCTTACATGGTTTTGAGTTATAACCTCAGAGTCGGTATATGCCCTTTACATCTGTTTTTTTCTTTTGATGGAGGGTTTATATTAAACCCACATAATCATTTAGCTATCTGATAAGAGATCATGAATTTTAGACTAAAACCCTTTCCACTGATAATCAAGAACATATCTATTTCATCAAAATTATCCAAAGCATGATCTCATTCTGATCTCTTATGATTTTGACTCATTCAAAACTGTTGAACTTGCTGACTTTAAAATACACCTTTAAAAAATGAGTTTCACTATCATACCTTATTTTGTTAAATACAAAATCTTTAACAAGTGAATTCCTTAAAGAAATACCATTTAACCTTTTGATGTAAACTTAAATTCACAAATATGTAATTCTGAATTCCCTAATTACAAAAGTGAGCCTAGTACAATTTTTAATCCACCATAGACCGAGGCTGCAGCTGAGTAGACACGAAATGCCTGTACAAAGAGCAGTTCAAACATATAATTGGATTTCGAAGCGGATCATCAGGTGCAGACTCCATTTAAACTGTTTTCTGGAAGCTGCAAAACTAAAAATCTCAGTAAGTGGCTTTGTTTATAGAAGGTCCAAATAACAGATGACAGCTTTGAAAAACTTAGCAATAACATTGATGAATAGCATCAAGTTTCTACAGTTATGATAATCAAGCATTAAATTTTTCTTTTGTTGTATGCATATCATTCGGATGATGGATCATGAAGTTTGATTCAAAACGTTGATTTAAAAAATTCACACAATTTCAATCCAAAAATTTAACACTTGAATAACATTGATATTATTTACTTTCATACAATCTAAAAGACTGATCCTATTATTTCTGTCTTTTAACTTTGAGATAAACACCAGTTGCAATTCAAAGGGCAATTTCATCAGAGGCAACGAAGTGGGGATAATCAAATGGAGGCAAACAAGTGACCACCGTGCTATATGACCTAATGGACAAGGCAAATTCGGGAGGCAACTTCAAGGGAGTGGATTGAGAGGGTAAATCCAAAGGGCAATCCTAGAAAGCAAACATAAAATGACTTTACTAAATTAAATCATATTTATTATTCTTAAATCCAAAATCATAAAAGAGAGGCCTAATGGTGGAGAACTTGTACTCTTCAAAAAGAGGTCAGAAGTTCAAATCTTCCAAGGGGGTAAGGTATGTACACCTCGTATTATGGAGCACGAGTTAGGTGCCCCCTTCATATTGGGAATACGAGGAGTCCCATATACTGTAAGTGTAGACCCAAAAACAGATTGCATGGTATCGTGGACTATAAAAAGACCTTTCCTTTCCTTTCCTAAAGGGCAAATGTCTTAGTGAATCTATAAGTAACATGTTAATTTAATTCTCTTCAAAGTTTTATTTATTATTATCTTGTGCAAATGTAAACAAATATTACACCATAGTCATAATATTGTCAAATTAGCCATTAGATATTGCAAGATTGCACATGGTATGTATTAAAGAGTGAAATATGTACAAATTAAGAGTTTGGATAAGTGATGTTTTATTCTAGAGACAAGTCAAATAGTAGTTATAGATATATTATTTCCATAGTTTATAATAGTGAATTCAAAAACTTGTGGATTAAAATTGTGAAATTTTGCATCAACATTTCAGATCATGTTCATTATCCATCATCAAGACGTGAACAAAATAAGGAAAGATTGATTTGCTCTCATCATCCCATTAATAGATTACAAAGTGTGATCCAAAAAGTTGATGCAAAAACTATTACATAGTTGTAATCTAGAAGTTTTTTAATTCAAAAAATAGTTGTCTAACTACTTTGTGTCTTCAAAGTAAATACAAAAGAAATGATTTATATTATTGAAGGGTTTTTCTTTCTCCAATTTTAAAGAGAAAACCTGTAGCAAATTTTTTTATATAGCTGGTAATTTTCTTGAAATTGTTATGGGATGTGAGTAACATTATGAGATAGAATCTATTACTTTATAAATATTTTTTATTATGCATTTTTGTAATGTATTTTGATTTTTTTTTATGAATTAATATATTAAATCCTTGTATTTTTTAAATTATGTGCAAAGCTTTGGATTTTACAAACCTTGTGTTGTCGATTCCTATGAATGGACTTTGTAGTAGTTACACTTAAATCTAATTTTAAAGAAGATTTTAGGTTTTTAAAGTGATCATTTTCCTTCATTACATATGTCATTCAAGTTTTTATTTTCATACCAAAGGAAGAATTCACATTAATTTTTATTCATACTAAGTTGCCTAAGCAATTCTTTGTAGTTACTCCATTGCAAGTTACTCATCTTTATCTTTCTTTTTCTATCTCTTTCCTTTGCTTTTTCCTTTTTTTACTTTCAAGTTAAAAGTACTTAAAAACCCTATCCTACAAGGGAGTTTCATGTCTCAATCATAGAGAAAAATCATCTATTCAATGACAATTTCTCTCATTGGTGTAAGTTTATGCTATTACATATTAGGCAAGTAAAAGGGATAAGTAAATAAACCATGAGCTAAAAATATACCAACACATCCATAATATTACTTCAAATCTAACATATAAAGAAGAGACTACCCACTTAGTACATGTAACAAACCCATCCACAATTATTCTCATAGATTAGGAGTGTGATGCGAAAATACCAGTATGGGCCAAATTACGCTTGATCCATGAGGAACCGAAGCATAACGGAGCCACTAATACTTGAATCTCAACAAGATCAATCAAACAAAATTGAAATTAAACATTTCATCAAAACCTAACATACTAAATTATGAAAGCTTTCAAAACATCCATTCTAATCCATTTAAAACTTATATTGTTGTGGAATTGGTGTCATGTTGATGTGGAAGGACAAACCTTTCCCAATCCCATGATTAGTGAGCTTGTTTCAGTCAATTTTATGGAAGAGAATCAATGAAACCATAGTGATTGATGTATGAAAACTCAGATTATGCTAAAATGAATATGATGCAAGCTAAGTTACCATGATTTTATGCTACAAATGATCTAATTATGCTATTTCTAAGCTAATCTAAGCTAAAAATTATGCTAAAAGATGAAAACCCTAGTTCATATACAAATTAAGATGGATGCATGGAAGCCATTAATGGATGCTCTAAGCTATTATGCAATTAAAATGAACCAGAAAAAGCTAAATAGTGAGTAAAAGATGAGTGAGTATGTGAGTGAATTCAACAACATAAGTTTGTAATAAAAGATGGATGTATGAGTTTCAACAGCATAAGTTTGCAATAAAAGATGGTTGTATGAGTTTCAACAACATAAGTTTGCAATAAAAGATGGATCCATTTGTCTCCAAATAGTGATCTATTTATAGGAGAGCAAATGAGGAATGGATGGTTAAGATCAAAAAGCTTAATCAACAGTTCAAGATGAAGCGGATGAGAGGCATGGATCATGGATTCTCATCAATGGATAAGAATGCATGATGAAATTTTAATCAAAGGCTCACACTTGCCTCAAACAAACACTTTTGACCTGCTCACACAAGTCAAAGGTAACTTGCTTAAGAGGTTGAAGGTTAACTTGCATTTGAAGCTAAGTGATTTGATTGGAGGAAAGAGAATATTCCTTTTGGGTGAGGAAAAAGGTAATTTACAAATTAAAACAAAGTTTTAATTGTGCAAAAAGGGATAAAGAATATTCCATGGGAATATTCCCCTTGCTTAGAGGAAAATTAGTTTAATTGCTAATTAAACAAGATTTAATTGCTAATTAAACAAGATTTAATTTATGCAATTAGGGGATTTGGAAGAATAATGAGATATTTATTAAATTAGATGATTTAATCAATAGGGGAGGGGTGAAATGATATTTAATTAAATAACTTAGGGTTATTTAATTAAATAAGATGACTGTCGGTATTGGCATGATGTGATGGTTTATAGGTGGCATTGTTGTTCTTGCCACCAAGGTTCAAACCCCGTTGGGGTATTATTGTTGAATGGCTGTATCTGGTTCATAACTCCGGTCAAAAGCGTTTACCCCTTGGATAAAAAAAAAATTTAAATAAGATGACTTAGGAGATTAAATTAAATATTTTGATGTATTTAATTTAATTAGATGAAGTGTTAGTGCAAAAAGAGATGAATTAACCTGATTTAATTAATTGGGCTAATGGATGAAAATGATGCAATTAATTAATTAGCTAGGCTAATTAAATTAATTAAGTGAAAAGAAGATGGATTAAGGAGGAAATGATGTTTAATAAATCTAATTTAAGTGTATGACATCAATTAGGACATTTTTTAGTGTCTACAAGGAGAGATAAGGATAAATGGTTCTCTTAAAATTAATTGAGGAGTCTTACTATTGGAGTCACCAAGAGACTCACAAGCTCACAAGATCCCTACAAAACCAAATAATCCTTCTATAGAGAGATTAAGAAAAAAAGGCCATGATATCAATACTCATATAAATATGTGTGTAAAAATGCAATATAATCCTAGTATATGTAGGCCAAAGAGAAAGAAAAAAGGTAGGAATAGATGACTGACTACTAGAAAGTGGTGACTTATTTGGGCATACTTAAGACACATGTAGTGCACACATGAGGTGAGAAAAAAAATCTCTAAGTGAGCTTAAGCACTAATATGAATGGGAAATCTAGGTAGATATTAAGTAGTTAGGTAAAGCCATTGTTCACACTAACACATCCCTTAAATGATACTTAGGGAGAAAGATAAGAACAAAAAAATAGGTCAATAAATAAGCTTGATGGGGTACACATGTACAATAAAGTTTCTCACAAATGGGAAAAGGAAGAAAACCCTTTGGGAAAGAGATTTTCTCTAAAAAATAGAAAAATACAAATGAGGACTCAAGATGACCCCTCAAGGACAACTTCCTTCACCCCAAGCATATGTCAAAAATCAAGATAACAAGGAGATGCTAAAGGTTTAGGGAAGATGTCTACAACCTATTCCTGAGTAGAAAAATACTCTAAAGAAATAAAACCATCATAGATGAACTATTGAATGAAATTCATGTGTATCTTAATGTGCTTTGTCCTCTAATGTTCCACTAGGTTGTGATGAATATGGATGACACTTGGGTAAGTGCACCAAGATGGCTCCCAAAAAGGGGGCTTAAGTGGCCACTTTTTTTTGAAATTAGGAAATACTAACCTTGGACATGAAATTGAGGATAGTTACACTCAAAATTTTGAGATGGAACAAAAACAAGGATCAAAGTGCTTCGAGTCTACTTTTTAAACTAATAATTTATTTTGAAAATGGTTGAGATTAAGGGGTTCAAAAGAGGGACGTACACAAATTGGTGTTGTTTTTGTCAGAAAAACATAACATAACAACTCTTGTACGACCCTAGCACGGTGAACTTTTTTGTAGTATTTTTAAAATCGCTAAGGTCAGAAGTTAACTAATAGTATCTAGTTAATGCATGATTTTTCTTATAATTTTTTAATAAATATTTGATTTTTTACTAATTTTCTAAGTGGGCACTTCCTGAAAAGCAGAATTTTGGCCATGCTCTCTCTACAAATTTTGGAAAGTAATTGATTTTTAAAAATAAATAAAAATTGTAGAATGGAGTCTAGTTTCTAAACATGTAATTTATTTGAAATTTTGATGAATGGTTAATTTATAATGAAAAAAACACCAAACACTACTTTTTGGTAAAAACGAGACATACAAACAAAATAAATTATGGATGAAAGGCTTAACATTGTCAAAAAGTAAAAAAATTTACATCGTTAGATAGGGGTTACCTTAGAATAGTGGTTTACACTTTCTAAGAGGACGGAAAATTCGGATTTTTTCCATTATGAACGCCTGAATAAAAAATCATATCCAAGTGGGTTCGGTCGAACATGGGTTCAACCGAACCCATTCAATATGACAAAAACAAAAAAAAAATCATTTTCACTATCACTTTTACTGTGTTCTTTTACCAGTCACTGTCTCCCTGGTGCGCACGGCGAACAGAGTCCATGATGGCGACCAAACAAGGTTCCTCTCTTCGGCGAAAGCAAATTTCTATTCCTCTCTTCAAATTTCATCATTCTAGTTTGCATATCGAGCACTATTGAGCACTAGGTATTTAAAATTTGATTTTTTTAGAGTTCAAAATGCATCTATTTTTTTAATTTCGAAACCCTAAATGCAATTTTTTTAAAATTTGTTGAATTCAAATTGCACTTGTTTGAAAGTTTTTAAAGCATTTTCAATATAGTATTTTTCTTCCCCGTTTTGCATATATTTTTGTCTTGTTAAACACCTTTCAAGAGAAAAATGAATATCAAAACTATCAACTATCTGTTAGGGGATGAGAGGTCTATAATTCAAAACTACACCCATTGAACTTGCATTTATATTTGGCATGTATTTTAACTTGTTCAATTTTTTTAAATCAATCCAAGGGTTTGAGTAAGGAAAAATGAGTTTCCTCCCAAAGTTAGTGCAAAAAAACATTATAATGGCTCTCAACATAGTCTAAAAAATGGAGATAAATAAATTCCTAAAGACTAGAAGTGTAGGGGTCAAGGTCACAAAATAATTTTAAAGCTACAAATTTAGGGTCAAACTTGTAGATGAAAATGCAAATTTCATACATGTAGGAGTGAACCATAAAAGTCATAGCTTGGTTTGTTAAGGTGTCATAATATTAAATCTTATAAAAAATCAAGAATCATATCATTGATTATGTACATTACAATAAAATATCTCCATATAACAAATGAAGCTAAAAACCCTAACCTTCTTTGTGAATTCTATAGTGTGTTTGCTACATGAGTAATTTTTTTTATGAAAACCATGTTTAGGAATGAAAATATCCAATCCCTTATGCTTCTAAACTAAAGTTTGCAATGCTTATGGTTCTTTTGGCCTTATAGATTCTTGAATCATTTTATAATATAAAACCTACATATAACCTACTTTGGCTCTAATAATTGTAAACCCTTTAGGAATTCTAAATTGTTGCATCTTGTCTTGATTTTCCCACCATTGTTATTCCTTTTGAAATTTTTAAAAATTAGGCAAAGAATCCTTGCACTTATATAGAGGATCCTTAGGTATGTTCTTAAAATTATTTAAGGTTAAATGACTTAATCTAAAATAAAGGCATATATGGATCTCTTGCAATTGTAAACTCTTTACTAGTGTTCAAACATATTTGATACCTTGAAGGCATGAAATAGATGATGTTGCTTGATATTGCTTTATCCATGGATACCCAAGTAAAATATGAGATACATCTAAAGAAGAAATAATATGACATAGAATAAGAACTTCCCTCATCTTTTAGACCAAAAAATTAAGGTAAAATAATGTATCCTATAGTTTCAATCAACATATCATTAGTCAATTTTAAATAAACCCTCAAATATGCATATGCTTGTTTATAAAATGATGATAAAACAAAAATTATTCAATGCATACATTTTATTGGTGAGTAAGATCAATAAACACACCCTTACATGGTTCATGATCCACACAAAACCAAAGGACCATTATAATTATTTGGTAATATCTCACAATGTGAAAAGGTGTCAAAAAAATTAGCATACCTAAATCATAAATTGACTTGTCATAAAGTGGGTGGGTAGCTTAGTGGTGGAGATTTGCATCCTAACTAGTTCATGGAAATTTCAACATGGTATTAGAGCCAAGCTAGGTGCATTTGACACCTATGTTGTGGCTCAAGGGAGTGTGTTGGAGAAATGATACACACCTAAGCCATAAAAGGACTCATCACAATGCGAGCCATTAGCTCAATAGTAGAGCATCCTAACACCAAATGGGAGGTCCTAAGTTTGAATATTGGTTAGTCCATAGAAATTTCTATAAAAGTCAATCACTAGTACATAAGAAGAAGAATAATTACCCTTATAATTTTTATTAATACCAACAAATTATCATTCCTCACATACATAGGTGAATCAATGATTTCAAGCTCGTCAACATGTATATGTACCTCAATCTCATGACCCTCATATAAACCAGGCTATTAGATTTATTTGGTGTAAAATATATAAATTTCATTAGGAGGAATTGGAAGGATTGACCCAGTGTGCTCCCCTCCAACCTAATTTTTTTTTTTTATCAATCAAATCCTTAATCAATTATTCCTTAATCACTTGTGTTGAGTATAATTACAATTAACTCTACAATTTAATAACGAAATTCTTTCTCATTATATCTTTTGGGAATAACTTTAGATTTATCTAATGGCCTAATAGGAGGAAGTGTAATCATGCAAGCACTAAGTAAATTTTGAAGCACATTTTGCAAAGGAAAAAGTTGGAGGCTTTAGAGTCATAATTATATTAGAAACATTTATAATGTATAGTTTGTACAATGGTCATTTCCATTTATTTTTACTATCCTTTTGGAAATAATTTTTCTTTTCAAATTTACAAGGAGTAGGATGATGTAGATGAAGCATTAGAAGATCCATAATTAAGTGTGGTGGCCCCTCTAACAACTTTAGTTCTTAACATTCATCTCACTTGCACATGCAAATGTTAGGAATGTATATACTTTGTAGATCCTTGTTTACAGTCAAAAAATCTAAAATAATAAGCTTCAATCCAACATTCCCAATATTTGCATTGACCAATTTCAATAAATTGAATTGTGTTTGATTTTTATATGTATGTATTTTTTTGTTTCCATTAGGTAAGGAATCAACATTACTTTTCATCTCAACAAGCCTTTAAACATTAATGTCAAGGGTAGATAGAAGCACACTAGGATTAAGGACATGAATGAAAGTGGCAAGATGAGAAATGGAAGGTGGTGTATAAATTTGTCGTGACATAATAAATGAGTGTGGAGTGACAAAGACTTGCATAGGAATATCATAGTGAGGGGAACATGGGAAGTGTAAACAAAACTAATGAGAACTAATGTGGAGACAAGAGAACTATGTGCATCATAATAAGTAAGCTTGAGATGAGATCTAGGAAAAAGGAGAGGATAAATTTGGGGAGATTTGGTGGAAGGAGAAATAAATTGCATAAGATGAATGGGGTAAAACAATAAGGAGGAATACATGGAAAGAGAAGCTTGGGATGGAGAAATGGCACATCCTCCAGAGTTGTTGAGCTTATCCTTTTACCTATTTAACTTTAAGTACTTTCTTTCCACATGGCATTAATCAACATGGTATGAAGGAGAGATCAATCATTGTACTAGGATTAATATTACTATGAAATTTGCAAGATCAAAGGTTATTATTGCATCAAAGCTATATCTTGATTCCCATTTTCTCAACAAGGGCCTCATGGTCAAATGATTCTTCTCCATTATGATAAATTTAGTATCATGCATATTCCCAATCATACCAATTTTAGCTTGATTCACAACCATGGTGGGATTGAACTATGACTTCTTATAGTTAGGAAAAGAGGATGATTTTGGTATTAGAAGGAAATAAGGATCAAACAATGTTTAGATTTGATTAAGAAATTAGACAATGAGAAAGCACTTAAATCTAAAAACTAAATAAGATTCAAGAAAACCTTTAAACTACTTGGGTATCAAAGAATGATTTACATAATAAAAGTTGAAAATCTACAAATAGAAATACCAAGTTACAAAAACAAGAATAATCGTTATGGTAATAGAAAGAGAAAATGCTTCCTCTTAAAAACATGTTTATTAAGAGTTCTAATTTACATAGTGTTGAGGAGCACATAATATAATAAACATGATTCAAGTACCAAAACATTAAGTATGATGATTGGGATGAGAGGATCAACTTGGGGAGGATTATTATAACATCATTAGTTGGAACTTTTAATTTTATCTCTTTGTGTTTCGTGTTGTTTTTAATGTTCTTAATTAGAGTGCAGATGATGTTAATATACATTTAATGATGCATTTTGAAATTTATTTAGTAAAGGTCTCATTTTGTACATCTTTAGTAATTGTATAAAAATTTGGAATATTTTGGTTAATACATCTTATTGGAAAACCATTCATTGAAAAATTTTGAAGCCCACAACTGAATGGTTTGTGATGACCTCTTGCCTTCAAAAATTTCTATTATGCTTATCAATTTCAAACCATTTTGGGGTTCTTGAATTTTTTTAAATTTTAACAAACTCATTACAAAAAGATGGATTTTGAATTTCTTTTTCTTTTTCACATTTAGGTTCTCTCTTCTTATGTAATTTGGAGACACATTGAGTTTCATTGTTTCATGTGAGATAATGTGGACAGACAGGAACATAGAACACATTATAGACAGTGTTCTCAAGGCTATATAGTAGAAGTTCATTTATGTTAACAACTATTAGATTAAATATTTTTTATCCCCAATTATATTCAAATGATTTTATACTTTAATCTTGTATTCTTATTCTTTCTTTCATCATTTCATTCAAAATTTGAACCATTTAAGGATGCTATGTTATAGATTATAGTTGTCTTCCAATTCTTTTAAATTGTTAATAGTATGAAAATATTATTGATGAGTAGATGAATTATTACAAGTTCTATTTTATATTTGTATTCTCTTTATCTAGATATATTATTTACCAAAGTCTCATTGCTTTTTTAGGTGTACTGTATATATATATATATAACATGGAAAATGCAGATCATGTTCCACCTGTGCCAGATTCTTTGTTTACAAATACTAGTAATGAGATAAAAAAATTGAGAGATTCATTAGCACAGGGTGCAAACCCGGGGATATATAGTGAACCATGCATGTTAATATTGCATAGTCTAGAAAAACTAAAAGATGAACTTGAGAGGACTAGTGCATATTCCCCAGACAGAGTGACTACTATTCTTTCCCGCATGTGGGAAGAAGTACATGGTGACGTTCCCCTTAAACAAATACAAGATAGTGTCCCCAAAGAAATGATAAAAGCCACTTTTTTCCATTTTATCAAAATGTGCGTAAGGTTAGGGGATACCAGGTCACTAGATGTGTTGATCATGCTATGGCCTCATTGATCTACACACGATTTCTAGCAGCACATGGTCTATACCCAAACAATGACCCGATTCCATTGTATTTTGTTCAGCAATTGTATGCTGAGGTCCATTTGGGCCTCAAAGTTAACTACCTGGACATTCCACCATATGTTGGTCAGGGGCGTGGTAGGATTGCTGATAGGCCCACCTATCGTTGAGCAGATAGACCACCCCCAATGTTTAGGGTATTGGTTGGTGACAGGTCTCCTACTCTCACCCCAGCTCTAGCCCCCATAGAAGATGAGGTTGTTATTGCTTCCCAAAAGGAAACAATTGACACTGTAGGTGACATTGCAATTGCCACCACTAGGATATCTGATGATCGTGTAGGTCAGTATTTGATATCTAGACATTCTCTTTCCACACCATTTTCAGCACAGTGGACCACCATGGATCCTTTTGCAATGACCAACATCTTTACTCCTACACAGCTTGATGCACTTACAGGAGATATTTCACGCATGACTCTACATTGTTTGGCTGAGGACCTGTTGGAGGCATATTCCCACATTACAGACAATGGGATCGGTATAGAGCATATTAGAGATCATTTGAGACATAGAGGTCGTTCAGTTCTAGGATCCCATCACTCTCAGTTGAGCACTAGTGCGCATCAGAATCCACCTACAGTTCATACAGTAGCTACACAGACTATGGGTTTTACTGATATGTTGATTGGTTCTGGTTCATCATCACCAGTGCCATCTCACCTTCATAGTCATCTACATTCATCATTTCTGGCACGACATGGGATAGATCAAATGGATGCAGATATTGATTCGTCGCTTGATCGTTGGTCCATATGGTGGAGGCGAATGTTTCAGAGGACTTAGGTCATCTGATATCAGATGATGTGCATGTATGTGTGCATGTGCATGTTTCAATTCTTTTTTCATTATTTTTTAAATTTCTTTTTTAACTAAATATTCATGTAAGTTGATATATATGTATATATATTGTTACAGGTGGACATAGCTCATGTCACTCCTAGCCTTGGTCCAGATCATGTGCATGATCGACATGACTTAGATGTGGATAAATCTGCTATTAGTGGACATGTGAGTTTTCATAAAATATATATTTATGAATGCATAGATAAATACAAGTTCTAGATTGATATTTAAAAATACAAGTTCATTTAAAAATAACTTTCACAAAATTTATTTAATAAAAATTATGTGTATTTAACACATCTTGTACACAATTTTTATTTCACGGAGACTCGGCATCCATCGAGGAAGCGAGGACCGTTCTCATTAGGATGATGGCCGTTACCGTCTAGGAGTAGGTATTCTTATTAGGCCATGCATTCCTGGTTATGATCTTTATCACATATTAGTATTTGATTATATGATGATCTTTAAAATAGTATTTGATGTTGATGATCTCTAACTTACACTTGCTTATATAATATACATTCACATTTGCTTATTTTTGATCTTTAGTATTGACATTAGATGATCTTTTAATTTACATTTTGCTTTTATGATGCTTAATGTGCATATATTTTCTTATATGATATATGCGTTGCCTCTTTTCTTATAACATGTGTTATGTTTATATGTATTGAATCCCTTACATATATGTACATGTGTTTTCTTATGGTTTAAACATGTTTACACATAATATATGTATGCATTTGCTTTAAATATTCAATATACATACATGTTTTCTTATTTTATGATCTCTTACAACTTACATTTTCTTATATTCAATATACATTTGATCTCTAGTAGAATTTTAGGAAAATCAATGCCATTTTATAATTAAGTTCATTCATGTTGATCACAATAAATATTTTTTTAAAAATGACTTAAGCAACATGAACCATTGAGTTGAGAACAAGATATAATCTTTTTGACAAGTGACTTGAAATTCGAATTCAAAATTATATCGAGGCTATTATCGTTTTACAAGTAACTTGAAATTCAAATCAAATATTTAATTAAGAAAATTTAATTCAAATTATACCTCTATTATACATTTTCGACAACTAACTTGAAATTCAATTCAAATATAATTAAGAAAATTCAATTCAAATTATGCCTCTAATATTTATACATTTTTGACACTTTACCAAAATTCTAAAATTACTAGATATGTTGTGCATACCTATGAATTAAATAACAACAAACTCCATAATGAAATAACTTGTTTGTTTACTACTCGATTCATTTAAACTAGAGGATCTAGTTATTCCATGTACACTTGAATAATTTTGATTCACTTGGAGCACAAATTTTGGAGAAGTTTTTGCACATTTATCAAGGAGGCAAATATTGGAGCTGGACAACTTTTCTTTTATCAATCAAGGCAAAATTTGGAGGATAATTTAACTAAGTTGGTAGAGGAATTTTTTAGAGTCATCTTTAAGTTGAAGAAGAAAATGGGACAACAAAGAAAAAGAAAAAATGCATCTCAATGAAAATTGTCAAAGAAGAAGAACAAAAGAGGCGTGATCAAAACTTGGAAAATTATCATAGAAAGAAACAAGGTACATGCTTGTTTCTTCTCTCTCTCACTCTCAAGTGTGTGTTTAGTACTTTTACCTTGAAGGTTTCTAACCATCATTGCACTTGAATGGCTATAAATACTTTTAAATATTCTCAAGTCATCTTGGTCATGCAAGTTGCAATGTTTATATAATCCTTGACTCCAATTCCTTAAGCCAATTCTTTTTGTTTCAATATTTACAGTGTTTTGTGTCTTTCATATTTTATTTTCATCACTTCAATGTTCTCAAATTATTTTTATGTTTTATGCTCTAGGAGTTCCTCAAGCAGAGTCGGGCCAAATCTAGATATTGGATCAAAGCAGTCCATTGAAGGAACATGGACCTTGAAGTTAGGGAGGGGCCAAAGTTCAAGCAATGCTTGTTGGAAGTCGAATCACTTCCTTCTCTCTTGGTATGGATGAGCATATAAAAATAGCACAACTTCTCTCACTTATAGCTCATCATGTTTTATCAAATTTGTTTGCTTGCATGCATAAACTACTTATATATTTAACATCATCTCTCACTTTTGTTTTTAAAATATTTTTGTGACACATGTGTAGGAAGGGTCACCTTGTAGAATAGTGGTTCGCTTTCCTAAGAGGAAAAATTTATTTTTCCATTGCCTGATCAAATGGAGTTGACTGAAACCAATGGTTAAACCTAACCCTGGTCCGACTTGAACCATTGAATGTCACCCAAATTAAAAAATAATATTGAAGTGGGTTCGGCCGAACCTGGGTTCGACCGAACCCCTTCAATATGACAAAAACAAAAAAAAAGGTTTCATTTTCACACTTTTACTGTGTTCTTTTACCAGTCACTGTCTCCTTGGTGCACGCGGCGAACAGAGTCCGTGACGGCGACCAAACAAAGTTTCTCTCACCGGCGAAAGCAAATTTCCGTTCCTCTCTTCAAAGTTCATCATTCCAATTCGCATATCGACCACTATTGAGCACGAGGTATTTAAAATTCAATTTTTTTAGAGTTCAAAATGCATGTATTTGTTTAATTTCGAAACCCTAAATGCAATTTTTTTTAAATTTGTTGAATTCAAATTGCACTTGTTTGAAAGTTTTAAAAGCATTTTCAATATAGTATTTTGCTTCCCCGTTTTGCATAATCCAAGGGTTTGAGTAAGGAAAAATGAGTTTCCTCCCAAAGTTAGTGCAAAAAAACATTATAATGGCTCTCAACATAGTCTAAAAAATGGAGATAAATAAATTCCTAAAGACTAGAAGTGTAGGGGTCAAGGTCACAAAATAATTTTAAAAATACAAATTTAGGGTCAAACTTGTAGATGAAAATGGAAATTTCATACATGTAGGAGTGAACCATGAAAGTCATAGCTTGGTTTGTTAAGGTGTCATAATATTAAATCTTATAAAAAATCAAGAATTATATCATTGATTATGTACATTACAATAAAATATCTCCATATAACAAGTGAAGCTAAAAACCCTAACCTTCTTTGTGAATTCTATAGTGTGCTTGCTACATGAGTAATTTTTTTTATGAAAACCATGTTTAGGAATGAAAATATCCAATCCCTTATGCTTCTAAACTAAAGTTTGCAATGCTTATGGTTCTTTTGGCCTTATAGATTCTTGAATCATTTTATAATACAAAACCTACATATAACCTACTTTGGCTCTAATAATTGTAAACCCTTTAGAATTCTAAATTGTTGCATCTTGTCTTAATTTTTACACCATTGTTATTCCTTTTTGAAATTTTAAAATTAGGCAAAAGAATCCTTGCACATAAATAAAGAGGGATTATGTATATTCTTAAAATTATTTAGGAGTTAAATGACTTTAATCTAAAATAAGGCATATCACGGATCTCTTGCAATTGTGGCTCTTTACTAGTGTTCAAAACATATTTTGCTTTACCTTGATAGCATGAAGCATAGATGATGTTGCTTGATATTGCTTTATCCATGGATACCCAAATAAAATATGAGATACATCTAAGAAGAAAAGAATATGACATAGAATAAGAACTTCCCTCATCTTTAGACCAAAAATTAAGGTAAAATAATGTATCCTATGGTTTCAATCAACATATCATTAGTCAATTTTAAATAAAAACCCTCAGAATATGCATATGCTTTGTTGATAAAATGATGATAAAACAAAATTATTCAATGCATACATTTATTGGTGAGAGTAAGATCAATAAACACACCCTTACATGGTTCTTAGTCCACACAAAACCAAGCTGACCATTATTATAATTATTTGGTAATATCTCACAATAATGAAAAGGTTTGAAAAATTAGCCACTAAATGCGTAAATTATTTGTCATAAAATTGGATTAAGGTAGCAGTGATTTGGAGATTTGCATCTAACTGGTTCATGGAAATTTCAACATGGTAGTAAGAGCCAAACTAGGTGTATTTGACACCTATGATGTTGTGGCTCAAAAGGAAGTGTATTTAGGCCACCTAAGCCATAAAGAGACTCATCACAATGTGTGAGCCATTAGCTCAATAGTAGAGCATCCTAACACCAAATGGGAGGAATTCTAAGTTTGAATACTAGTTAGTCCATAGAAATTTCTATAATATTCAATCACTAGTACATAAGAAGAATAATAAGTACCCTTATAATTTTTATTAATACCAACAAATTATCATTCCTCACATACATAGGTGAATCAATGATTTCAAGCTCATCAACATGTATATGTACCTCAATCTCATGACCCTCATATAAAACCATTTTATTAGATTTATTTAGAGTAAAATATTTAAATTTTCATTAGGAGGAACAATTGAAGGATTGACCCAATATTAACCCCCTCAACCTAATTTTTTTTTTTTTTTAATCAAATCCTTAATCAATTATTCCTTAATCCCATAAAATGTTGAGTATAATTACAATTAACTCTACAATTTAATAACAAAATTCTTTCTCATTGTATCTTTTGGGAATAACTTTAGATTTATCTAATGGCCTAATAGAGGAGTGTAATCAATGTACAAGCACTAAGTAAATTTTTGGAAGCACATTTTACAAGAGGAAAAAGTTAGGCTTTAGAGTCATAATTATATTAGAAACATTTGCTATGTATAGTTTGGCCACAATGGTCATTTCCATTATTTTTACTATTCTTTTGGAAATAATTTTTCTTTTCAAATTTACAAGGGTAGGATGATGTAGATGAAGCATTAGAAGATCCATAATTAAGTGTGGTAGCCTCTAACAACTTTAGTTCTTAACATTCATCTCACTTGCACATGCAAATGTTAAGAATGTATATACTTTGTAGATCCTTGTTTATAGTCAAAAAATCTAAAATAATAAACTTCAATCTAACATTCCCAATATTTGCATTGGCCAATTTCAATATTAAAAAATAGACCCAAATGGAAGATAATACTATTAAATTTCATGGGAAGAACTTAGCCAATAACTTATCATCATACACAAAATCCAAATATGTAGCACTAAAGAACCTTGAATGTGTCATGGGGTCTCCTTTAACATTGTGCATCTCAAATCTAGGATCCAAAAAATCCAACAAAAAATGGATATGTAAAATTTTCAATAGAAATTGAATTGTGTTTGATTTTTATATGTACATGTCTTTTTTTGTTTCCATTAGGTAAGGAATCAACATTACTTTTCATCTCAACAAGACTTTAAACATTAATGTCAAGGGTAGATAGAGGCACACTAGGATTAAGGACATGAATGAAAGTGGCAAGATGAGAAATGGAAGGTGGTGTATAAATTTGTCGTGACATAATAAATGAGTGTGGAGTGACAAAGACTTGCGTAGGAATATCATAGTGAGGGGAACATGGGAAGTGTAAACAAAACTAATGAGAACTAATGTGGAGACAAGAGAACTATGTGCATCATAATAAGTAAGCATGAGATGAGATCTAGGAAAAAGGAGAGGATAAATTTGGGGAGATTTGGTGGAAGGAGAAATAAATTGCATAAGATAGATAGGAGTAAAACAATAAGGAGGAATACATGAAGAAGAAGCTTGGGATGGAGGGAAAATGGCACATCACTCAAAGGGATTGTTGAGCTTATCCTTTTACCTATTTAACTTTAAGTACTTTCTTTCCACATGGCTTATTAATCAACATAGTATATGAAGGAGATCAATCATTGTACTAGGATTAATATTACTAGCCAAATTTGCAAGATCCAAAGAAAGGTTGTGTGCATCAAAGCTATATCTTGATTACCATTTTCTCAACAAGGGCCTCATGGTCAAATGATTCTTCTCCATTATGATAAATTTAGTATCATGCATATTCCCAATCATACCAATTTTAGCTTGATTCACAACCATGGTGGGATTGAACTATGACTTCTTATAGTTAGGAAAAGAGGATGATTTTGGTATTAGAAGGAAATAAGGATCGAACAATGTTTAGATTTGATTAAGAAATTAGACAATGAGAAAGCACTTAAATCTAAAAACTAAATAAGATTCAAGAAAACCTTTAAACTACTTGGGTATCAAAGAATGATTTACATAATAAAAAGTTGAAAATCTACAAATAGAAATACCAAGTTACAAAAACAAGAATAATCGTTATGGTAATAGAAATATGAGAAAATGCTTCCTCTTAAAAAACATAACATTAAGTACCAAAACATGATTCAAGTACTAACACATTCAAGTACCAAAACATTAAGTATGATGATTGGGATGAGAGGATCAACTTGGGGAGGATTATTATAACATCATTAGTTGGAACTTTTTAATTTTATCTCTTTGTGTTCCGTGTTGTTTTTAATGTTTTTAATTAGAGTGCAGATGATGTTAATATACAATTTCAATTTTAATTGATTAATAAATACTATCAAATGCGTATTTAATTAAATTTTAATTGATTTATAAATACTATCAAATGCGTATTAAGATAAAATTTAATTTTAATTTTAACTTATTAATAAATACTATCAAATTGAATTTATATGTATAAAATTAAATTTTAATTTTAATTAAATAAGCATTTTATAGTATTTATTAATCAGTTGAGATTAAAATTAAATGCATAAATACTATTGTGGGAAAATTGTGTTGTCCATGTATATTAGTCATGGGTTATGGTTGAAGAATCAAGGCATAGGGTCTAGATTTTAGGGTTTAGGGATTAGACTCTAAGGTATATAGTTTACAAGTTTCAAGGTTTTAGGCCGTGTTCTTGGTTGGAGGTTTATCATTTATCATATATTATTTATGGTTTAGTGTTCAAATCTATGGCTTGAGTTTTAGGCTTCACAATCTTGGGATCGTTACTTAAGGATTAGGACTTTGGTCTTGTAAACTAGGGCTCAATATTTAAGGTATAGGGTTCATGGCTAAAGGTTGAGCATTTATCATTGATAATTTAAGATTTGGAATTCAACATATAGTATCTAATATTTATAATTTAGGATTCAACATTCATCAATAAACATTTATGGTCCAATATTTACTGTTAATATTTTAATGTCAAAATTTAAGGTTCATATATGAAGTTCAAATTTCAATTTAAAGCGTTTAATATTTAAGGTTTAGCATTAAAATTTATTAGTCTATTTTTAGTAATTATGTTTTAGAATTCAAATTTATTTTTATATGTGTATGGTTAAGTATTAAGGTTCATTGTTTAGGGTTAAAGGGTCAATTCCTAAGGTTCAAAATTAGGGTGTAAGGTGTATATTTTAAATTTCAAAGTCTAAAGTTAACATTCAAGGTTCAAATTTTAAAATCAAGGGTTCAACATTCAATGTTTAACATTGATATTCAATAGTTTTATGTTTAGTTATCATTTTTCAGAATTTAAATTTACTTGTCTATGTATAATGTTCATTGCTAGGGTTCACTATGAACACAACTAAAGGTTAAAGGCACATGGTTTAAAATTTAGGGTTTAGCATACATATTTCTAGGTTCATCTAAGCTTTATGTTTCAAGGTATATGGTTCTTGGTTCTTGGTAAAAGGCTTAGCATTCACCATTTGGTAGTTAGGTTTTAGGTTTCAAATTTAGTGCTCAAGGTTTAGGATTCATGGACTAGGGCCCAAGATTCAATCATCTTAACTTTGAACTTATTGCTTAGGATCATTATTCAAGGTTTAGGGTTCAGGGCCCAAGGTACAAAATTTATCATTCAAAAATTATTATCTATTGTTTAATGTTCATAGTTCAAGGGTTAAGGCCTCAATTTTTCCAATTAGGGTTTAGGTTTTAGAGTTCAAAATTTATGTTTTATCTTTAAAATTTTAAGGGTTCAATATGTAATTTTTAGCATTAATATTTAGGTTTTTTGTTATCTATTTATAGCCTTCAATATTAAGATTCATTAGTAAGGGTTCAACGGTTGAGGATAAGGTTTAATATTTATGATTTAATTTATAGAGTTCAAAGTTTATGGTTTACATTTCAATCTTCAAATTTAGGGATTTTATTTAATAATCTAGTAGTTAAGATTCAAGATTTTAAGTTGGGGCTCAAGGTTTAGGCTTGAAAGTGTAAGGCTTAGGATTCAATGGTAATGAATTTAATCTTAAGGATTAGAGATCATATTTCAAGATTTAGGGTTAATGGCCTAGGGTTCAAATTTTATTATTCATCATTTAAGGTTTTAAGAGTCAAGGTCGAGAGTGGGACATTTAGGTGTTGGGATTTATTTTTTAAGGCTTACGATTTAGTCTTTAGGTTTTAGCTTTTAAGGCTCAATATTTAGAATTTAAGGTTTAAGGTTCTTGTTTTAGTTATTTTGGTACAAGGCTTAATACTAAGGTTCATTTTTTAGAGTTGATAATTCAAGACTTGGGGTTTAATATTTAGGTTTAAGTTTCATGATTTAGAGCTTTTTGTTCTTACTACAAGGTTTCACATCCATCATTCAATGATTAGGGTTTGGGGTTCAAATGAAGACTTTAGGGTTTATGAATCATTACTTAGGACTCAAGTATTAATGATAAGGTCTTTAAAGTTAGGGCTTACAAATCAATATTAAAGGCCTAAGGTTCAATATTTAAGGTTTAATATTTATCATTCACCATTTTATGATTTTTCATTTAACATTTAGTGTATAGTGTTTCATTTTTTATGATTCAACATTTAGAGTGTAGGGTTTATAGTTCATGGTTTGGGCTTTATATTTTTTATTCAAGGTTTGGCTTGAAATGTTACGTGTTCAAAATTCAGGTTTAAAAACTTAAACTAGATTTTTATTTATAAAAAATAGCCTATGCATAAATTATAATGTACTTTAAAATAAACATTATTTAGGGTTTAAAGTTTATGGTTTACCATGGGCTTAATAATACTTTGGGGTGGGCTTATAGTTTTAGGATTTGACCTAAACCATAAACCCTAATCCATAAACCCCATAATATTAAACCCTAAATCTTAAACACATTTATGTAAAAACCTTAATCAATAATGTTGGTGTAAATAGGTATTTTCCCTATCTAGTCTTATCTAGGTCCTATTTACACTATTAAGTCCACTTAGGTCTAGGTAGGAAGGTATCTTTCTAGTTAGCATTAATTAAGGGGGAATCTTTCTAGTTATGCATTAGTTTAAACTTATCTTATCTAGTTGGCCTTTATTTAATGCTTGTGTCCTAGGTTATTTAATATTAACTCATGTCATTTAATTATGACAACCATTTAATTTAGGTAGATCATCACCCTTTCCTAGATAAGCAAGGCTTCATATGAACATTGTATCCAAGTTCACTCAAATGAGATAATTTTCAGTTGTGTAAGTCAATATATCACTGCAGTCTTGAGTATTGCATATTGGCCATATCTTGCATCCATTGTTGCAATTTCATGTTCTTGCTTTTTCCTCTTGTATAAGGTTATTGCTAGTTTTTATAGATGATCCTGAAGGCTTGAGTCCTTGAGTGACTCTAAATGTTTAATGATGCATTTTGAAATTTATTTAGTAAAGGTCTCATTTTGTACATCTTTAGTAATTGTATAAAAATTTGGAATATTTTGGTTAATACATCTTATTGGAAAACCATTCATTGAAATTTTTGAAGCCCACAACCGAATGGTTTGTGATGACCTCTTGCCTTCAAAAATTTCTATTATATGCTCATCAATTTCAAACCATTTTGGGGTTCTTGAATGTTTTTAAATTTTAACAAACTCATTACAAAAAGATGGATTTCTTTTTCTTTTTCTTTTTCACATTTAGGTTCTCTATTCTTATGTAATTTGGAGACACATTGAGTTTCATTGGTTCATGTGAGATATTTATAACAAGTATGCAATAAAGTCAAACTTTATTAGATTTGATTCAAGTAATATGACATATTTATTTTGCTTTCCAATCTATAATTTTTTGATGTTCTCAAGGCTATATAATTGAAGTTCATTTATGTTAACAACTATTAGATTAAATATTTTTATCCCCAATTATTTTCAAATGATTTTATACTTTAATCTTTGTATTCTTATTCTTTCTTTCATCGTTTCATTTAAAATTTGAACCATTTAAGGATGCTATGTTATAGATTATAGTTGTCTTCCAATTCTTTTTAAATCAAGTTAATAGTATGAAATATTATTGATGAGTAGATGAATTATTACAAGTTCTATTTTAGATTTGTATTCTTTTTATCTAGATATATTATTTACCAAAGTCTCATTGTTTTTGAAACTGTACGTATATATATATATAACATGGAAAATGTAGATCATGTTCCACCTGTGTAGAATCTTTGTTTGCAAATACTAATAATGAGATAAAAAAATTAAGAGATTCATTAGCACAGGGTGCAAACCCAGGGATATATAGTGAACCATGCATGTTAATATTGCATAGTCTAGAAAAAATAAAAAATGAACTTGGGAGGACTAGTGCATATTCCCCAGATAGAGTGACTGCTATTCTTTCCTGCATGCGGGAAGAAGTACATGGTGACGTTCCCCTTAAACAAATACATGATAGTGTCACCAAAGAAATGATAAAAGCCACTTGTTTCCATTTTATCAAAATGTGTGTAAGGTTAGGGGATACCAGGTCACTAGATGCGTCGATCATGCTATGGCCTCATTGGTCTACCCACGATTTCTCGCATCACATGGTCTATACCCAAACAATGACCGAATTCCATTGTATTTTGTTCAGCGGTTGTATGTTGAGGTCCATTTGGGCCTCAAAGTTAACTACCTAGACATTCCACCATATGTTGGTCAGGGGCGTGGTAGGATTGTTGATAGGCCCACCTATCGTCGAGCAGATAGACCACCCCCAATGTTTAGGGTATTGGTTGGTGATAGGTCTCCTGCTCTCACCCCAGCTCTAGCCCTCATAGCAAATGAGGTTGTTGTTGCTTCCCAAAAGGAAGCAATTGACACTATAGGTGACATTGCAGCTGCCACCACTAGGATATCGATGATCATGTAAGATTAGGTATTTGATATCTAGACGT